>OZ026626.1:50853380-50933380 GCA_964020975.1 Hermodice carunculata
AACATTTGTCAATACTAAAACATGGTACTGATACCGATAACTGATGTGCAATTCATCAAAACCGGAAAAGAATTTTACACAATTCAACGAATCAAAAGTGATTGGGATCAATCACTACTTTCACTCTTCTTTCATATCATGAGTTACCCATGGTACAGTTGTGCTTCAAACGCCCCAACATCCGTGTGACTTGTGAATGATGGTATTTCCATCCAAATATTTGCATTTTGAAGTCACAACGTTTATATGAATAAGGATAAGCTGCTTGTAGCTAAGTAAAAATATACAGAGTATATGTTCAATTTTGTCATGGCAATGTGTAACTATTTTGTCACTTCGACAGACTTTTGTTTTCTGTCCATTGCAAATTTCGTATTTGTTAACCATTATTGGTTGCTATTTTCTCGTTTCGTTTCCACTGGGTCAACAAAGGCAAACAATGTAAGTATTTCACACCAATCATCAGAAAATAATGAATGATATGTTGGCTTGCCTTATAACTTTAAAAGAGTCAATGATAAATATATTCTTTATCCCCACAACACATGTCTTCTGATCTATTCAATGAGAGCTCGATATCACTGATAACCCTTTTATTTCCCATATTAACACCGCAGCCTATTATGTGAAACAAACACTCAAGCATTGTACTAAGAATAATAAATGATTAACCATAAACGCAAAATAATTTTAGATAATTGAACATATGAATAATGATTTGGATGAAGCACTATTTTGAAACTTATTACTTATCGAGAGTTACTCTCGAAAGGATTGTGCTAAAAAATCTTAAAATTCTTGTGACTTAGGAGTGATGCCATATATGCATTTTGAATTTAAAACTTTAATTGCATTGAGATGAGCTGCTTGTAGGTAAATAAAAGTTCTTTATCTGCATTCAATATTGTAACAACGGTTTGTAACAATATTTTGACATCCACAGAGGTTTTTACCTTTGACCAGATGCAAGTTGTTTGCCGATTTCTTCTATAAAGAAGTAGAAGGATATAAATTGATAGTTTAAATATGACAAAACAAAACCTACACAAACAACAAAAATATAATTCCAGTGAACCTTTAAACCTCAGTATTTCTACTATCTTTGATTAGTTATACTGTAAAGGGCAAGATATTTGTTAGGTGGTATCCTGACAGGTTCTATCTCAAAATTACACCAATATTTTGTTCTCTTTACCTCAAAAAAGAGGTGATCTTATCCCTATGTTCTTTTGGCAACTACTAAAGCAATTGACTTTGATAACTGATACAGATATTTCAAGGTAAATCTGATGGACCTCAAATAAAAAAAAAGGGGGAAAAAACACACATTTAGAAAAGACGTCTTTAGACTAAACGACGCATGCATTCACCAATCATAAAGCAGAATGCGTTTTGACGTTTTTAATATATCTTGAGACGATTGTGTAAAATGTGTTGATTTATATATTTGTTTGAAATGTACTGAAACTTTTCTATAATTTAGCCTAGCAAATTCAATAAAGAAGACGGAATAGTAACACTACTGCCCCTTTCAAACCAGTCTATGTACTCTGTTTCATTACTTATATTTTAAACGGTAACAAATTTGCCAGGTGTTATCCTGTCAGGTTCTATTTCAATGTTTAACTACTATTTTTTCTCCTTACCTCTCAAAACTGGATGATCAAACACCTAATTACTATAGCAATTGCCTCTCAACACATGTCTTCTGTTATCTTCAATGGGATCTCAATATCCCTTATCACCGCCCCCCCCCCCCCAATTAATAATGCAGCCTATTGTATGAAACAAACAATCAAACATGGCACCAAGAAGGATAACTGATGTGCAACTCATCAAAAATGCAAACACTTTACAGACAATTGAAGATGTGAATAATGATTCGGATCAAGCAGTTTTCCAAACTTCTTACATATCACTCGTTACTCTAGATATAGTTGTGCTTTAAATTCCCAAAAAATTCGTAGGACTTATGAATATTGATTTTTTTGTCCGAATATTTGCATTTTTAGTTGATAACTTTTATATGCATTACGAGAAGCTGCATATAGTTAAATAAACATACAGAGCCTGCGTTCAATTTGGGATTCATAGCTTATAACTATTCTTTGACATCCCATGTTTTTCCCGCTCTCATCAGATGCAATTGGTGTGCAAATTGATTCTTTAAAGAAGTAGAAGGATATAAATCGTTCTTTTTAATATGGCGAAAAATATATGCAGATGATGAAAATGTAATGCCAGTCCACCTAATAACTTCATTCTATATACTCTCTTTGATACGTTATACTGTACATGGGAACAAGTTTGCCAGGCATTATCCCAAGATGTGTTATCTTAATATTTCACAATTCCTTTGCTGTCCTTACTTCTACAAAGGAATGATATGATACCTATGTTGTCCTTTTCTTCAACTGACTTTGATTGACGATTTACATGTATGAAAGTAAAATAAGATGGTCTTCAAAAAAAGACAAACACAAATTCCATTTGCTGAACCGTCTAGACATTTTCAATGTTTTTTAAGATAGCTGCATGAAATTTGAGAATTTGCCTATCCTGTAGAATTGTACTTATATTTTTCTTAAAGCGAACTATTGTGAATTTGGTATTGGTTGCCCAATTATGGTATTGATTTTTCTCATTTCATTTCCAATGGAACAACATAACCACAGTCGGTAAGTATTTCACATCGATCATCAGGAGAGTAATGAATTTTACACTGCCCTGTGTTATCCGTAGTGAAAGTCATTAATAAATATATTGTAACTCCTCTCAACATATGTTGTCTGGTATCTTCAATATGAGCTTAATATCACCTATAACCCCTTAATTTCCAATTTAACAATACAGATCATCTTATGGAAAAAAACACACTCAAACATGGTATAATATAATATGAAAATAATAGCTGACGTGCAACTCATCAAAAATGCAAAGGATTTTAAACACTCTAGCAGATGACTAATGATTCGTATCAAGCACTATCTTCCATCTTCGAAATCACGAGTTACACTCGATATAGCTGTGCATAAAATTCCCGAAAATTCATTTGAGTGATGAAAAATGGTATTTCCATCCGAATATTTAAATTTTGAGCTCATAACGTTTATATGAATAAGGATAAGCTGCTTTTAGCTTAATAAACGTAGAGAGTACATGTTCAATTTTGTCATGATAATATGTAACTGTTTTGTTTCTTCGATAGACTTTTGTTTTCTGTTCACTGCAAATGTCGTATTTGTTAACCGTTTATGATTGCTATTTTCTCATTTCATTTCCACTGGGTCAACATAGACAATAGAGCCAATCTATGTAAGTATTTCACACCAATCATCATAAAAATAAAGAATGTTATGTTGGCTTGCCTTATAACTTTATACAAGTTAATGATAAATACATTCTCACTTCCAACAACGAATGTTCTCTGATATGTTCAATGAGAGCCTGATATCACTTATAACCTTTTTATTTCCCATATTAACAACACAGCCTATTATGTGAAACAAACACTCAAGCATGGTATTAAGAATAATAAATGATGTGCAACTTATCATAAACACAAAATAATTTTAGATAATTGAACATATGAATAATGACTGGGATCAAGCACTATTTTGAAACTTCTTCCGTATCAAGAGTTACTCTCGATAGGATTGTGCTACAAATTCTAAAAATTCTTATGACTTAGGAATAATGGCATATATGCATTTTGAGTTTATACAGATCATATGCATTGAGATGAGCTGCTTGTAGGTAAATAAAAGTACTTTGTCTGCATTCAATATTGTAACAATGGTTTGTAACAATATACTTTGATTTTCACGGAGGTTTTTCCCTTTGATCAGATGCAATTTGTTTGCCGATTTCTTCTATAAAGAAGTAGAAGGATATAAATTGATATTTTAAATATGGCAAAACACAACTTATACAGACAATGAAAACGTAATTCCAGTGAACCTTTTAACCTCAGTCTATCTACTCTCTTCGATTAGTTATACTGTAAAGGGCAAAATATTTGTTAGGTGGTATCCTGACAGGTTCTATCTCAATGTGATACCAATATTTTGCTCTCCTTACCTCAAAAAAGAGGCGATCTTATGCCTATGTTCTTTTGGCAACTACTATAGCACTTGACTTTGAAAACTGATACACATGTCTGAAAGTCGATATGATGGACCTCAAAAAACACATTTGAAATGGACGTCTGTAAACTAAACAATCAATTCATTCACCAATCATTAATTACAAAGCGTTTTGACGTTTTTAATATATCTTGAGAGAATTGTGTGAAATGTGTTGATTTATACATTTGTTTGAAATGTACTTAAACTTTGCTATAATTTGCCCTAGTAGATTCAATAAAGAAGAGGGAAATGTAACACTACTGCCCCTTTCAAACCAGTCTATGTACTCTGTTTCATTACTTATATTTTAAACCGTAACAAATTTACCAGGTGTTATCCTGTCAGGTTCTATTTCAATGTTTAACTACTATTTTTTCTCCTTACTTCTCAAAAATGGATAATCAAACACCTAATTACTATAGCAATTGCCTCTCAACACATGTCTTCCGTTATCTTCAATGGGATCTCAATATCCCTTATCAACGCCCCCCCCCCATTAATAATGCAGCCTATTGTATGAAACAAACAATCAAACATGGCACCAAGAAGGATAACTGATGTGCAGCTCATCAAAAATGCAAACACTTTGTAGACAATTGAAGATGTGAATAATGATTCGGATCAAGCACTTTTTCCAAACTTCTTACATATCACTCGTTACTCTAGATATAGTTGTGCTTTAAATTCCCAAAAAATTCGTAGGACTTATGAATAATGATATTTTTGTCCGAATATTTGCATTTTTAGTTGATAACTTTTGTATGCATTACGAGAAGCTGCATATAGTTAAATAAACATACAAAGCCTGCGTTCAATTCGGGATTCATAGCTTATAACTATTCTTTGACATCCCCATGTTTTTCCCGCTCTCATCAGATGCAATTGGTGTGCAAATTTATTCTTTAAAGAAGTAGAAGGAAATAAATTGTTCTTTTTAATATGGCAAAAAATATATGCAGATGATGAAAATGTAATGCCAGTCCACCTAATAACTTCATTCTATATACTCTCTTTGATACGTTATACTGTACATGGGAACAGGTTTGCCAGACATTATCCCAAGAGGTGCTATCCTAATATTTCACAATTCCTTTGCTCTCCTTACCTCTACAAAGGAATAATATGATACCTATGTTGTCCTTTTCTTCAACTGACTTTGATTGACGATTTACATGTATGAAAGTAAAATAAGATGGCCTTCAAAAAAAGACAAACACAAATTCCATTTGCTGAACCGTCTAGACATTTTCAATGTTTTTTAAGATAGCTACATGAAATTTGATAATTTGCCTATCCCGTAGAATTGTACTTATATTTTTCTTAAAGCGAACTATTGTGAATTTGGTATTTGTTGCCCAATTATGGTATTGATTTTCTCATTTCATTTCAAATGGGACAACATAACCACAGTCTGTAAGTATTTTACATCAATCATCAGGAGAGTAATGAATTTATCCGTAGTGAAAGTCATTAATAAATATATTCTAACTCCTCTCAACACGTGTCGTCTGGTATCTTCAATATGAGCTTAATATCACCTGTAACCCCTTAATTTCCAATTTAACATTGCAGCTCATCTTATGGAGGACAAACATTCAAACATGGTATTGATAATAAAAGCTGACGTGCAACTCATCAAAAATGCGAATTTGAAACACTTGAGCAGATGACTAATGATTCGTATCAAACAATATCTTCTATCTTCAAAATCACGAGCTACACTGGAAATATCTGCGCATCAAATTCCCGTAAATTCGTTTGACTGATGAAAAATGGTACTTCCATCCGAACATTTACATTCCAAGTTAATGAAGTATATATATGTCTTTTGATATCATCTGCTCATAGGAACTAAAAATACAGTATCTGCGTTTAATATTGTAACGATGGTTTGCAACTATACTTTTACATCCACAGAGGGTTTTCCTTTTGATCTGATGCAATTTGTTTGCCAATTCCTGCTACAAAGAAGTACAAGGATATAAATTGATATTTCAAATATGGCAAAACAAGCCCATACAGAAAATAAATATGTAATTTGAGTCAACATTTTAACCTCAGTCTATCTATTCTCTTTGATTAGTTATATTGCAAATAGTTAAATATTTGTTAGGTTGTATGCTGACAGATTCTAGCTCAATATAATACCAATATCTTGTTCTCCTTACCTCTAAAAAGAGGTGATCATATACCCATGTTTTTTTGCCAACTACTATAGCAATTGAATTTGATAACTGATACACAAGTTTAAAGGCAAATATGATGGACCAGGAAAAAAACAAGTTTAAAAAGAGCGTCTTTAAACTAAACGATCCATTCATTCACCAATCATTATTCACAAAGCGTTTTGACATTTTTAATTTGTCTTGAGACAATTGCCTAAGATCTGTTGATTTGTATATTTCTTTGAAATGTACTAAACCTTTCCTATAATTTAGCCTAGCAAATTCAATACAGGTGATGGTAATGTAACACCACTCCCCCTATCAACCCAGTTTATGTACTCTCTTTCATTACTTATATTGTGAATGGTAAAAGGTCTGGCAGCTGTTAGCCTGTCAGCATCTATCTCAATGTTTAACTAATATTTTTTTCTCCTTACCTCTTGAAAAGGTATGATCCATTACCTATGTTTTCTTTGCAATTACTATAGCAATTGACTTTGATATCTGATATACATGTTTGCAAGTATGAGAGGATGGCTCTGACGAAGAGATAAAAAAAAATTAGATTCACTGAACCTTGCATTTTAATGATAAAGTGCATTTGAGACATTTACAATATGTCTTAAGATATTTGCCTATAATCTGTGAATTTGCTTATTTCTTTGAACTATACTCATATTTCCTGAAACATAGGCTGCTGCCAATTTGTTATTCATATTTACAAATATAAATCTTGTTTTTTCATGTCATTTGCAATGGGTCAACATGTCAACAGTTGGTGAGTATTTTACTGTAATCCTCATAAAAGTAATTTATATTTACACTGCCCTGCCTCAATACAAATTTGTTATTTCTTTCAAACCATGTTATGTGATATCGGCAATTGGAATTCAATAGCCCTTATATCCTTTTCATTTACCATGTTAATAGCGCACTCGATTATATGAAACAAACTCTCAAGCATGTTCAAAAGATAAGACAGCTGATGTGTAGCCCTTAAAAAAACCCCAAAGAAGTTTAGACCATTGAACAGATGAGTGATGATTCGGATTAAACACCATTTTCAAAATTCTTTCATATCATGAGTTACCTATGATACATTTGTGCTTCAAATTCCCAAAAACTCACATGACTTACGAGAAATGGTATATTCGTCAAAATATTTGCATTTTCAGTTTATAAAGTTGATAAGCATTGAGATAAGCTACTTGTAGGTAAATAAAGACATAGAGTCTGTATTCACTTTAGTAATTATGATTTATAACTATATTTTGACATCCACAGTTTTTTTCCCCTTTCATCAGATGTAATCTATTTTCAGACTTCTTTGTCAAGAAAGGATATGAATTGTTTCTTTTTTTTTTTAATATAACAAAACATAAACTATACAGACGAAAATCTAATTCCAATCCACATTTTAACCTCAATCTGTGTACCCTTTTTGATTAGTTATCTTGTAAATGGTAAAAGGTTTGTCAGGTGGTAGCCTCGCAGGTTATATATCAGTATTTCACCAATATTTTTATCTCCTAAGCTCTTAAAAGACATATACCTATGTTCTTTTGGCAGTTACTATAGCAATTGGCTTTGATAAATCAAATACATGTTTGAAAGCAAATATGATGTCTCTGAAAAAGTAAAAGACGTCTTTAAACTAAACCATGCATTCACTATAATCATAAAGTGTAATTTTTTTTTTTTTTTTTTTTTAATGTCATGAGACAATTACTTAACATTTGTCAATTTGTCAATACTCAAACATGGCACTGATATTGATTACTGATATGCAATTCATCAAGACCGGAAAAGAATTTTACACTATTGAAGGAAACAAAACTGATTCGGATCACGCACTTTTTTCACTCTTCTTCCATATCACCAGTTACCTATGGTACAGTTGTTCTTCAAACTCCTCACAATTGGTCTGCCTTATAAATGATGGTATTTTCATCCAAATATTTGCATTTTGGGTTGATGAAGTTAAGATGCATTCACATAAGCTGCTTATGGGTAAATAAGAATACAGTATCTGTGTTCAATATTGTAACGATGGTTTGTCACTATACTTTGATATCCACACAGGTCATACCTTTTGATCAGATACAATTTGTTTGCCGATTTCTTCTATACAGAAGTAGAAGGATATAAATTTATATTTTTAATATGGCAAAACAAAACCTATACAGGAAATAAATATGTAATTCCATTCAACCTTTTAACCTCAGTCTATCTGCTCTTTTTGATTAGTTATGTTGTAAGTGACAAAATGTGTGTCAGGTACAACCTGACAGTTTCTTTCTCAATATAATACCAATATTTTTTTCTCCTTACCTCTAAAAAGAGGTGATCATATACCTATATTCTTTTGGCAACTACTATAGCAATTGACTTTGATAACTGATACACAAGTTTAAAGGTAAATATGATGGACCTGGAGAAAAAAGCAAGTTTAAAAAGGGCGTCTTCAATTTAAGTGATCCTTGTATTCAACAATCATTAATCAACAGGGCGTTTTGACATTTTCAATATGTCTTGAGACAATTGCCTAAAATCTGTTGATTTGTATCTTTCTTTGAAATGTGCTAAACCTTTCCTTAAATTCAGCCTAGCATATTCAATACAAGTGATGGAAAAGTAACACCAATCCCCCTGTCAACCCAGTCTATATACTCTCTTTGATTACTTATATTGTAAACAGTAGAAAGGTTGCGAGGTGTTATCCTGTCAGGTTCAATTTCAATTTTCAACCAATTTTTTTTTCTCGCTACCTCTCAAAATGGGAATGATCAAATACCTATGTTATCTTTGCAATTACTATAGCAATTGCCTCTCAACACATGTCTTCTGTTATCTTCATTCGAACTCAGTTTACCTTCTAACCCCCTTCCCATAAACACTACAAATCACTGTATGAAACAAACAATCACACATGGTACCGAGAATGATAACTGATGTGCAACTCAGGAAAAACCCAAAAGATTTTTAGACAATCGAACATATGAATAATGATTCCGATCAAGCACTGTTTTCAAACTTCTTCCATCTGACAAGTTACTATAGATAAAGTTGTACTTTAAATTCCCGAAAATTCGTAGGACTTATGAATAATGATATTTTTGTCCGAATGTATGCATTTTGAGTTGATGACTTTTATATGCTTTAAGATAAAATGTATGTAGTTAATTAAACATACAGGGCCTGCGTTCAATTTTGGATTGACGGCTTATAAGTATACTTTGACATTCACATGTTTTTACCGTTCCCATCAGATACAATTTGCGTGCAGATTTCTTCTTTAAAGAAGTAGAAGGAAATAAGTTCTTATTTTTAAAGTTGCAAAAAATATTTGCAGATGACGAAAATGCTGTTCCAGTCAGTCTTATAACTTCAGTCTATACACTTTCTTTGATAAGTTATATTGTGAATGGAAACAGGTTTGCCAGGCATTCTCCTAAAAGGTTTTATCTTAATATTTTACAACTACTTTGCTCTCTTTACCTCTAGAAAGGAATAATCTTATACCTATTTTCTTTCTTTTTTTTTCAATCCATATTGATAGACGAATTACATGTATCAAAGTAAAAGAAGATGGCCTTGAAAAAAAGCCAACATGAATTTCATTTTCTGAACTATCTAGACATTTTCAAATTTTTTGAAGATAATTGCATAAAATTTGTCAATTTGCCAATTTCCTAGAATTGTACTTATGTTTTTTCTAAAATTGAACTGTTCTGAATTTGGTAATTGTTGCCCAATTATGGAATTCATTTCCTCATTTCATTTCCAATGGGACAACAAAACCACAGGAGGTAAGTATTTTACATCAATCATCAGCAGAGTAATGAATTTTACGCTGTCTTGCTCTATCTGTAGTGAATGTTCATTAATAAATATATTCTACCTCCTCTCAATACATGTCGTCTGGTATCTTCTATATAAGTTCAATATCGCCTATAACCCCTATATTTTCCAATTAACACTACGACTCAGTATATGAAAAAAAAACACAATCAAACATGGTATTGATAATAATAGCTGACATGCACCTCATCAATAAGAAAAAAAAATTTGAACACTTGAGCAGATGAATAATGATTCGTATCAAGCACTATCTTCTATCTTCAATATCACGTGTTACTCTCGATATAGCTGAGTACACATTTCCCCCAAATTCCTTTGACTGATGAAAAATGCTATTTCGATCTGAATATTTGCATTTGGAGTTGATGAAGTTTATATTCATTGAGATAAGCTGCTTATAGGTAAATAAAAATACAGTATCTGTGTTCAATATTGTAAAAATGGTTTGTAACTATACTTTTACATCCACAGAGGTTTTCCCCTTTGATCGGATGCATTTTTTTTTTTTTTTTGCCGATTTCTTCTACAAAAAAGTAGAAGGATATAAATTGATATTTTAAATATGGCAAAACAAACCTATACAGGAAATAAATATGTAATTCCACTTTACCTTTTAACCTTAGTCCATCTACTGTCTTTGATTCGTTATATTGTAAATGGAAAAATATTTGTTAGACCGGTTCTATCTCAATATGAGACCAATATTTTGTTTTCTTTACCTGTAAAAGGAGGTGAACATTTGCTTATGTTCTTTTCGCAAATACTATTGCAATTGACTTTGATAACTGATAAACAAGTTTAAAGGTAAATATGATGGACCAGGAAAAAAAACAAGTTAAAAAGATCCATTCATTCACCAATCATTAATCACAAAGCGTTTTGACATTTTCAATATGTCTTGAGACAGTTGCCTAAAATCTGTTGATGTGTATATTTCTTTGAAATGTACTAAACCTTTCCTATAATTGAACCTAGAAAATTCAATACAGGTTACGGTAATGTAACGCCGCTCCCCCTTTCAACCCAGTCTATGTACTCTCTTTGATTACTTATATTGTAAATGGTAAAACTTTGGCAGGTGTTATCCTGTCAGGATCTATGTCAATGTTTAACTAATATTTTTGTCTCCCTACCTCTCAAAAAAAGAATGATCAAATACCTATGTTATCTTTGCAATTACTGTAGCAATTGACTTTGATATCTGATATGCATGTTTGCAACTAAGGGAGGATGGCTCTGACGAAGGGATAAACAAAAATTAAATTCACTGAACCTTGCATTTTAATGATAAAGTGCATTTTAGACATTTACAAGATGTCTTAAGATAATTGCTGTAATCTGTGAATTTGGTTATTTCTTTGAACTACACTCATATTTCCCGAAACATGGGCTGTTGCCAATTTGGTATTCATATCTACAATTATAAATCTTGTTTTCTCATGTCATTTGCAATGGGTCAACATGACAACAGTCGGTGAGTATGTTACCGTATTCCTCAAAAAGTAATTTATATTTACACTGCCCTGCCTGAATACAAATTTGTAACTTCTTTCAAACCATGTTTTATGATATCGACAATTGGAATACAATAGCCCTTATATCCTTTTCATTTCCCGTATTGATAACGCAGTTGATTATGTGAAACAAAGCCTCAAGCATGTTCAAAAGATGAGACAGCCGATGTGCAGCTCTTAAAAAACGCCAAAGAAGTTTAGACAATTGAACTGATGTGTAATGATTCGGATTAAGCACCATTTTTAAAATTCTTGCATATCATGAGTTTTCTATGATACATTCGTGCTTCAAATTCCCAACAACTCACATGACTTACGAATAATGGTATTTCCGACCGAATATTTGTATTTTCAGTTTATAAAGTTGACAAGCATTGATATAAGCTGCTTGTAGGTAAATAAAGACATAGACTCTGCGTTCACTTTACCTATGTTCTTTTGGCAACTACTATAGGAATTGACTTTGATTACTGATACATGAGTTTATAGGTAAATATGATGAACCTGGAAAAAAACAAGTTTAGGAAGAGCGTCTTTTAAACTAAACGATCGATTTATTCACCAATTATTAATCAACAAAGCGTTTTGACATTTTTAATATGTCTTGAGACAATTGCCTGAAATCTGTTGACTTGTATATTTCTTTGAAATGTACTAAACCTTTCCTATAATTTTGCCAAACAAATTCAATATAGGTGATGGAAATGTAACACTACTCCCCCTTTCAACCCAGTCTATGTACTCTCTTTGATTACTCATATTGTAAACGGTATAGGGGTTGCGAGTTGTTTTCCTGTCAGGTTTAATCTGAATTTTTAACCAATATTTTTTTCTCGCTACCTCTCAAAATGGAATGATCAAATACTTATGTTATCTTTGCAATTACTATAGCAATTGCCTCTCAACACATGTCTTCTGTTATCTTCATTGGGAACTCAATATCCCTTATAACCCCTCCCCCTTCCCATAAACACTACAGCCCATTGTATGAAACAGACAATCAAATATGGTACCGAGAAAGATTACTGATGTGTAACTCAGTAAAAGCCCAAAAGACTTTTAGAAAATCGAACATATGACTTATGATTCGGATCAAGCACTATTTTCAAACTTCTTCCTTATCACTAGCTACTCTAGATATAATTGTGCTTTTAAGTCCCAAAAATTCGTAGGACTTATGAATAATGATATTTTTGTCCAAACATTTGCATTTTGAGTTGATTACTTTTATATGCATCCAGAGAAGATGTATGTAGTTAAATAAACATACAGAGCCTGCGTTCAATTTTGGATTGATGGCTTATAAGTATACTTTGACCTCCACATGTTTTTCCCATTCTCATCAGATGCAATTTGTGTGCAGATTTCCTCTTTAACGAAGAAGAAGGATATAAATTATTCTTTTTAATTTGGCAAAGGAAGATATGCAGATGATAAAAATGGTATTGCAGTCCACCTAATAACTTCAGTCTATATACTCTCTTTGATAAGTTATATGGTAAATGGGAACAGGTTGGCCAGGTATTTTCCTAAAAGGGTCTATCTTAATATTTTACAACTACTTTGCTCTACTAACCTCTACAAAGGAATGATCTTATACCTATTTTCTTCTTTTCTTCCCCAATTGATCTTGATAGACGATTTACATGTACGAAAGTAAAATAAGATGGCCTTGAAAAAAAGACAAACAAACATTCAATTTGCTGAACCGTCTAGACCTTTCATTGCTTTTTTTTAAAGATAACTGCATAGAATTTGTGAATTTGCCAATTCCCTAGAATTGTACCTATATTTTTCTAGCATTGAACTAGTGTGAATTTGGTAATTTTTGCCCAATTATGGAATTCATTTTCTCATTTCATTTCCAATGGGACCACATAACTACAGGAGGTAAGTATTTTATATTAATCATCAGGAGAGTAATGAATTTTACGCTGTCTTGCTCTATCCCTAGTGAATGCCATTTATAAATATATTTTACCTCCTCTCAACACATATGTTGTGGTATCTTCAATATGAGCTCAATATCACCTATAACCGCTGTATTTTCCATTTAACACAACAACTCATTATATAAAAAAAAAAAACAATGAAACATGCTATTAATAATAATAGCTGACATGTAACTCATCAATAAAGAAAGGGATTTTGGAACACTTCAACAGATGAATAATGATTCGTATCAAGCACTATCTTCTATCTTCAATATCACGTGATACTCTCCATAAAGCTGTGCTTCAAATTCCCCAAAAATTCGTTTGACTCATGAAAAATGGTAATTCCTTCTGAATATTTCCATTTTGAGTTGATGAAGTTTTTATATTTATTGAGATAAGCTGCTTATAGATAAATAAAAATACAGTATCTGCATTCATTATTGTAAAGATGGTTTGTGACAATACTTTGGCATCCACAGAGGTTTTTCCCTTTGATCAGATGCAATTTGTTTGCCGATTTCTTCTATAAAGATGTAGAAGGATATAGATTGATATTTTAGATATGGCAAACAAACCTATACAGAAAATAAATATGTAATTCCAGTCAACCTTTTGACGCCAGTCTATCTACTGTCTTTGATTAGTTATACTGTAAAGGGCAAAATATTTGTTAGGTGGTATCCTGACAGGTTCTATCTCAATATGATACCAATCTTTTGTTCTCCTTACCTCTAAAAAGAGATGATTATATACCTATGTTCTTTTGGCAACTACTTTAGCAATTGACTTTGATAACTTATACACAAGTGTAAAGGTAAATATGATGGACCAGGAAAAAATAAAACAAGTTTGAAAAGAGCGTCTTTAAACTAAACGATCCATTCATTCAACAACCAATAATCACAAAGCATTTTGACATTTTTAATATGTCTTGAGAAAATTGCTTAAAATCTGTTGATTTATATATTTCTTTGAAATGTAATAAATCTTTCCTATAATTTAGCCTAGCAAATTCAATATAGGTGGTGGAAATGTAACACCACTCCCCCTGTCAACCCAGTCTATGTACTCTCTTTGATTACCTTTATTGTAAATGGTATAAGGTTTGGCAGGTGTTATCCTGTCAGGATCTATGTTAATGTTTAATATTTTTTCTTCCTACTTCTCAAAAAGGGATAATCAAATACCCTGTGTTATCTTTGCAGTTACTGTAGCAATTGACTTTGATATCCGATATGCATGTTTGCAAGAAAGAGAGGATGGCTGTGACGAAGAGATAAAAAAGAATTAGCTTCACTGAACCTTGCATTTTAATGATAAAGTGCATTTTAGACATTTACAAGGTGTCTTAAGATAATTGCCTATAATCTGTGAAATTGTTTATTTCTTTGAACTACACTCATATTTCCCGAAACATGGGCTGTTGCCAATTTGGTATTCATATCTACAATTATAAATCTTGTTTTCTCATGTCATTTGCAATGGGTCAACATGACAACAGTTGGTAAATATTTTACCGTAATCCTCATAAAAGCAATTTACATTTACACTGCCCTGCCTTAATACAAATTTGTAACTTCTTTCAAACCATGTTTTATGATATATTCAGTTGGAATTCAATAGCCCTTATATCCTTTTCATTTCCCGTGTTAATAGCGCACTCGGTTATATGAAACAAAGTATCAAGCATGTTCAAAAGATAAAACAACTGATGTGCAGCCGTTAAAAAACGTGAAAGAAGTTTAGACAATTGAACTGGTGAGTTATGATTCGGATTAAGCACCACTTTCAAAATTCTTTCATATCATGAGTTACCTAAGATACATTTGTGCTTTAAATTCCCAACAACTCACATGACTTACGAATAATGGTATTTCTGTCCGAATATTTACATTCTCAGTTTGTAAAGTTGATAAGCATTGAGATAAGCTACTTGTAGGTAAATAAAGACACAGAGTCTGCGTTCACTTTAGTAATAATGATTTATAACTATACTTTGACATCCATAGTTTTTTCCCTTTCATCAGATGGAATTTGTTTCTGCCTTGAAGAAGTGGAAAATTACTATTTTTAACAAGGCAAAACAAAACCTATACAGATGATGAAAATGTATTTCCAGTCCACCTTTGAATATCAGTCTATTTACTCGCTTTGATCAGTTAAATTGTAAATGGTAAAAGGTTTGCCAGGTTATATCTCAATATTTCACCAATACTTGGCTCCCCTTACCTCTAAAAAGCAACGACCACATACATATGTAAGTTTTGCAATTACTATGGAAGTTTGATAACCAATGTACATGCTTGAAATGTACCTCAATACTCATTAGAGTACTATATATTGACACTGCCTTGCCTTGGACTTTCCTAAAATTCATTTATAACTAAAAACTAGCTCCTCTTGAACCATGATTTTTTTATATCGTCAAGCTGAATTCAATATTCTTTATACCCTCTGTTTTTCTTTATATCCTCTGTATTTCTCCTGTTAACACTACAGTTGGTTTCATGAAACAAAGACTCATACACGATGAAAAATTGAACCAACTTATTGGCAAGCCATCCAAATCGCAATTTTGTCACACACTTCAACAGCGGAATGCATGATTCCGATCAAGTACTACTTTCGAACTTTTTCTTATTACGGGTAACCTATGATATAGTTGTGCTTCAAATTTCTTCAAAATTGTGCATGACTTTCATAAATATTGGCATTTTGGTCCGCATTGTTGCAGTTTTGGTATAAACGTTAATATGTCTTGAGATAAGCTGCTTATAGCTAAATGAACAAAACGAATCTGTGATCAATATTGTAATGATGATTTTAACTATACTTTTACTTCGACACTCTTGTTCCCTGCTCCCTGCAAATTTGGTATTTGTTGTACATTTATGTTTTTTTTTTTTACTTCCCATTTCATTTCCATCGGGTCAACATAACCACAGGAGGTAATTATTTTGCATCCATCATCGTGTAAAGTAATGAATGTTACACTGCCTTGCCTTATACCTCCATAAAAGTCATTGACATATATATATATATATATATATATATATATATATATATATATATATATATATATATATATATATATATGTATATATATATATATGTATATATGTATATATATATATGTATATATGTATATATATATATATGTATATATATATATATATATATATATATATATATATATATATATATATATATATATATTTGCACTTCTCTTTACACATGCCCTCTGCTATCTTCAATTCGAGCGCAGTATCACTCATAACCCCCATTATTTCCCATATTAACACTACAGCCCATTTTATGGAAAAAAACAACAGTCAAGCATGGTACTGAGAATAATAACTGATGTGCAACTCATCATTAACGCGAAAAAAAATTAAGAAATTGAATATATGAATAATGATTCAGATCAATCACTGTTTTCAAATTTCTTTCATATCAAGAGGTACTCGATATGGTTGTGCTAAGTATTCTTCAGAATTCGAATGACGTATGAGCAGTGGCATTGTCGGCCAAATATTTACATTTCGAGCTTATTGCGTTTATATGCATTGAGAAAGTTGCTTGTAGGTAGATAAACATATAGTGTCAGCGTTCAATTTTGTAATGATGGTTTGTAACTATACGTTGACATCTCCAGAATTTTTTATCTTTAATCAGATGCAATTTGTTGGCCGGCTCCCTCTTGTTAGGAGTAGAAAGATATCAATTGCTATTTGAATATATTAAACTAAGTACTATCAAGACAATACAAAGGTAGTTTCAGTCCACCTTTTAACCTCAGACTATATAGGTTCTTAGATAACTTTTTTTTTAAAGTAAAATGTTCGCCACATGATATTCTGACAGGTCCTATGGCATTATTTTACTATTTTGTTGCTTCAATTACCCGAAGAAAGAAGTGATCATATACCTAATTTTCTTCTCTTTTTACCCTTTTTTTAATCTTGCTTTTACGAAAACAATTGACTTTCATAACAGAAATACTTCTTTAAAGGTAAATAGGTGATTTTAAAACGACAAAAAGAAGTTAATTATATAAAATCTGTAAATTTTCTGATTACATGGAAATATACTTCAACTTTCGTAAAAGTGAGCTATTGCCAATTCGTTATATGCATCTTGAATCATGGGTCGTTTTTTTCTTCTTCTCATTTTTATTACCAATGGGACAACATGACAATAGAGGGTGAGTATTTTAACGCCATCGTCGTAAAAATAATGCATTTTCACAAAGCTTTGCCATATACCTTTATGACACTTCTTTCGTCAATGTGAATTCAATATCCCTTACATCCCTTTTATGTCTCATTTAACACTACAGCCCACTATATATAATAAACACCCAAAGATGGTAATGAAAATTACCCATGACAAGGTTGTTCTTCAAAATCCATTAAATGTGTATTAGTTTCATGTGTAATAGCATTGCCATCCGACGTTTTTCATTTTGATTGAATAACGTTTACATGCTTTGAGATATGGTGCTTCTGGCTAAATAAACATAAACAGTCCAATCGGAATTCAATTTGTACTCTTTAATTTGTAAAGATCATTTTAGCTTTACTTCATCTCACATTTCCGCCTTCATCAGATTCAATTAGTTGGCAGGCTGCCTGTTTAAAGAAGTAGAAGGATATAAGTTGCTGATATAAATATGGCAAAACAAGAAATTTATAAACAATAAATATATATATATACATTCCTCCGTTTCTGATCAATCCATATATTCTCTTTAAATCTTTACTTGTTTTAGAGGTACCATGTTTCCCAAGTGGTATTATGACAGGTATAATGTCATTATTTCACCAGCATTTGCTCTTCGTACCTCTTAAAATGGATGACCAGGGACCGATACTGTTATTGCAATTATAATAGCAATTAACTTCCATGAATTGAAATTTCGAGGTGTTTTGACAATTTCAGTATGTCTTATGATAATTTGAATAATTTGCATATTCCTTTGAATTATACTACACTTTTCTATTATTTGCATATTCCTTCGAATTGTACTACACCTTTCCTAAAATTGACCTAATGAGTGTTTTGTATTTGTTGTATATTTATGTTTTGTGTGTGTGTGTGTGTGTGTGTATGTGTGTTTTCGTTTCATTTCCAAATGGGTCAACATAAACACAGGAGGGAAATATCTTACACAGAGTGTTACATTGCCTTGAATTACACCTTCACAAAAGTCACTAATAAGAATATTCTAGCTCCTTTTTACACATGTTCTCTGATATTTTCAATGGGAGCCCAATATCACTTATAACCCCTTTATTTCCCATATCAACACCACAGCCAATTATATGAAACAAACACTAAAACATGGTACTGAGAATAATAACTGATGTGCAATTCATTAAAAACGCCAAATATTTTTAGACAATTAAGCAGATCAATAGTGATTCAGATAAAACACTATTTTCAAACTTCTTCCATATCACGAGTAGCTTATGATACAGGTGTACCTCAATTTCCCCCCCAAATCGCATGACTTGTAAATAATGGTATCTCCGTCCGAATCTTTTCATTTTGAGTTCATAACGTTTTAGTGCATTGAAATAAGCTCCTTGTAGTTAAATAAAGATACAGTCTTCGTTCACCTTTGTGATGATGGATTATAACTACACTTTGATATCCAGAGTTTTTCCCTTCCATCAGATGTTATTTGTTTTCTGACTTCTTCTTTAAAGAAGTATAATAATATAAATCACTAGTTTTGATATAGCAAAACAAACACTGTACAGACGATCAATATCTAATTCCAGTCCACCTCGTAACTTCAGTCTATGTACTTTCTTGATCAGTTATATTGTGAATGGTAACAGGTTTGCCTGGTGATATCCTGACAGGTTATATCTCTATATATAGCCAATATTATCCTCTCCTTACCTCTAAAGGGATGATCTAAGATCTATTTTTTCCCAATTACTACAGCAATTGACCTTGATGTCCCAATTACATGTTTGAAAGTACAATAAGATGGCTCTGGAAAAAAAAACCAAGAATTCTATTTTCTGAACCTTTCATTTTAATGACAAAGTGCTTTTACACATTTTCAATATGTTTTACAATAAAGCCTAAATCTGTGAATTTGTTTCTTTTCTTTTATTTTACATATATTTTCCTAGAATTGAGATGCTGTCAATTTGTTTTTTTGTATCTAAAATAGTGAATCTTGTTTGTCCATATTGAATGCGTTCCTCTGCAAAAATACATAGGCTCCTTTGGCCCAAATAAATTAAAGGGTCTTAAGCGGGTAACCACTCAACATGTTTCACAGCCTATTACCCGTACAAGTCTTTCTGAGTAGCGGCTCCTAGTCTGAGCTAAATATTCAGCAAAGACAACTCACATAATAATGATTAAATATGAACGTGTCAAATGACGAATTAGCTAAATATGTGAAGTTTTGCTTATAAATGCAGAGCTTCATTATGAAAGAATACCTGTCAAACAAACCATAATTACTAAATTTGTATAGTACAGGTTCAGCTAAGAACAATTTGACTTACCCCTGAACCAATATGTACCCTTTCTAGCTGGACAGCTTATCATAGTCAAACCACCCGCCCGTGTATAACTGAAGTAGAAACAAGCTGGGGCATTATATTCAGTCCCAGTGATTGTAAAATAAACAGTTGCAGCTAGAACACCTGTACAAACCAAGGGAAATCCTAACAAGGACGGCATCAATGGACATCCTACACCAGAAGTGCAAAACAAACCCCATGATGACACCTACCCCATAAACAAATAAGCTCTATTTCACTGCCAACCCTGAGTCAATGTATGAACGTAGGGTGTCAGGTTTGTGACATTTTAGAAAATAATGTCAACTTTGTATATTTGTTTTACAAAAAATTAGTAAATGTGCATTTAGGCATGTCAGAAAAGAATGAAAGACTTTAGCATTTATGCCAAAAACGTGTTATCAAAACATTTTTTTAAAAACATTTTAAGAACAATTAGGCAAACATGTAACTGTCGTAGGCCGCTGCTTGCTACCGATAACCGCCCCCCCCTCTCCCTGGGGGGGGGGGGTGTCATGATCGAAGGCTTACTAGTGACACTGTGCATGATCTTGCAATAAAGTGCATCATCAAATATTCTGAGTATTTAATAACTGTAACTGGCCTTATAAGAACCATTAAAATATGTAACACTATATAAATAAAAGAAAGTGTTCAGATTTTCAAAGAAATCCAAAGTGTGTCTCAAAGTGATGGCATCAAGTTCATGATGAAACGTACGGTCGACCTCATATCGTCATCTCCAGTGAGGCTATTCAGGGCTAGGTTATAGACTATACAAACGCCATGTCATTTGCAGCGTAAACAACTTAGGTTTGAAGTCACAGACATGTAGCGGTTTTGCCATTATATGGAAACAGTGTTTCTTTTTGTTGAATGATAGAGGCTTTGCTTCGCTTGTCATTATCCTAAAGATGAATAGTCACCTTTCTTTCTTATTCCAGAGATATATGCATAATGAATCTTCCCTGCAAGAACTGCTGGATCAATATATGGAAAAATTAGTAAGTGTACAGTTAGAAAACAAAACATATATTCTTACTATCACAAACAAGAATATGAACCTTGAGTAATTGCTTGAAGTTGCAAAAGCTGAACGCATATTCCATTTCAATCTGACTTCCTATGCAGTGATGGCATTCTTATGAGACATCTATCATTGCAAAATTTAGGAAATAGACCGTATTACAATCATCCATGCTCCGCTACACATTGGATGCAAAGAAAATATATATATATATATATATATATATATATATATATATATATATATATATATATATATATATATATATATATATATATATATATATATATATACATACATACATATACATACATATACATATACATAAATACATATGTACATGTATATCCGACATTGGCAATCATTGTTGACCTATGCGACCGAAGCATAATGGCCAAACAAATCAATGAGTTGAGTCGACATAGCGTTTGTGGTTACAATTTCGTCATTCAACTATTCTGTTTTATTGTTGCCAGTTTTAAAGATATAATTTCAGTTTCAAAGCAAATCTGATCCGTCCAATACTGAACACTTCCAATGTCTCCAATGGCAAAAAATGCATGATTATCAACATTCTCACTAGAGGATATATTTGTGCATCACATGTGTCCAATGCGTCTATGTATACATGACGGAATTTACTTGCCTGGTGAAAATTTAATTTTTCAACTTTTCACTGCTGTTTGCATATCTATTGAAAATAGCGCTTAAATGACAATTGAAAACTTTGTCTTTGGATCACAGGTATACTTCCTAAAAGCATTTCAAGTAAACAGAAAAAAGTAAAATGGGCCATGGATTATATGTTAGAAGTTGTTTTTGGGTCAAAAGATTTCTAGATAAAGACTGCAAAAAATAGACATTAGTCTTATATATATATATATATATATATATATATATATATATATATATTACAAGTCAATTTGTCACCAAAGAAAAAATGCAATGAGCAAAATAAGCAGATGCAATTATAATCAATACAGATTGTATCCTTCCCTCAAAATGTACTCTGTGGTAGTAATTATGCAGAGCAGCCGATTTGCATGCATTTTCCATGAACCAGTGAGGTATTACCTAAAACACTATATTTGCACATTGTAATCAGTCCATTTTGTTTCATTAGCTGTGTTTATCTGGTATTTGTGCAGCATGCAGAGAGTCCAGTTATCTACTCGGGTTATAGGCCACAGACCACAGTTATAAATCCTTCTATTTTTCATATTAGCATTTTTCAGTTTAAAAAATCAGCATTTTGGTATTTTGCAATTCCTTGAACGGCATTTAACAGATAAAAATGTCAGAAAAATATGGACGGATTTTTGTCATACAATTCCCAACTCGTTAATTGTGATTATTGCAATACGAAACAACACCTGGACGTCAGCTTTATACAGGTGTATGAACTCTGCTCTTGCCAGGGTCACATCATTGTCCTTCCCCACCACAAAGCTCCCACCTGGCCTGGAAGACAGTGCACCTATATGACCACCAATGAAGCAACTCTGCGATGCAGCAAACCTGACTTAGCTTACTTTATTTAAACAGAAGCTACAGCATGCTGAAAACACAGTATTTTCACAATTACGGATTATCTCCGTTGGGATGCGCAACCAGCCAATCACAACTGTAGTCTGTAACCTATATTTGAATGAAAAGCTATCGCACCGAGAAGATTTTCTTAAATGTAATTGTGTTAACTATGTTGTATTAAGTCTTTTGTTCAATAAAGAAATATTTCATGTTCATTTTAAAGGACAGATACCTAAGTTCTACTTATATTTCAAATGCATAAGTTGGTTCAGAACTATTAATGATAGTAAACACAGTAAATGCTTATAAGCAACTAAAATCTAACAGCGTTAAGGACAATTTAGCGCAAGCAACACTTCCATACTTGTTAGGAATATGCAAAATGTGCATATTTCATTGCAGACTTCCAATAGTCACGTTTTACATTCACCTAAAAGGACCACCAAATTTGATATATTCAATTCACGTACAAAGTGCTTATATTGTGCACTATATGAGTTTCATCTGGACATCAAACTGTTTTTGGCCAATTAAAACTACTTTTTGTCCAATCAGTCCTCCAAATTTTCTAATATTGTAAAGTAATGTATTTTTTTCTGTGGACACCTTTCTGCATTTAAAAGTAGTATTTTCTGTAAATTATGTATCACTTGGAATTTGGAATTCGAGAGGTTCAATTTTAGATAACCAGCAGCTGCAAATGTAAAATGAATAAAACAGAAAATACGTAATACACGTTGTCCTAAAATATATAAAACTTTATTATATTTTTCTTAATCTGATATTGGGGTCAACATCTTCACTTTTCACCATTTTTTTGTACAAGCATTACCCATATTCATAAATTACACACAAAAAACTTTCTATAGTTACAACAACATCGACACTCATCTTCCCATACCAATGGGAAGAAATAAACTTTACTCCTGACTTGATACAGGCAGCAAACTCTCAGAGGCAACCACTTTAAACACAAAAATTATCACTTGTGCCAAAATAAAGAGAGAAACGGTAGATCTTTCATTTTTTTGTTCTCTGACTCGTCTCTCAGCTGAACATACGGGAAAAGAAGAAAGTAGACCTCCTTCGTTTTTGTGACATATATGAATATGGAATATTGTAAAACGCTCTACCACCATTATAACTATGGGTCCGAGAACACAGGTCAGAGTATAGCATAGCCAATGAAGTAAACTTCATATAGGTGAGGGAGGCATTTTCCCGTATCTGTTCATTGTTACAGGAACAGTTCTCAAAATGCAGAGTTACACAAGTAGGAATGTGTTTTTTTCTTTCACCAGTATGGAAAGGCGGCATCAAATGATAGCCTAGCAGCTTACCATGGTATTCCACTGTAACTTACTGCACTGAATAATGCAAAGAAATAGTTGTTCTCAGCTTGCAGTTAAGTACTGTGTATATACCCAGTTAGGAATGTACAAAACCTGATATGTCTTCAGTTAATATTGTCAATTAAAGTAAACTGGCCAGTACAATACCACAGACATATTCACAGAGTGATTAAATATATATTTGAGCCACCATACATGGCCAAGCATTAAATGCATGTTTATTGAGCCAGGTTGTTTCCAGGGGGGTTGTTTTGCAAATTACGTACATATTAGCTATTTCAATTATGGTGTTGCAGACCCTTATTTTATTTATTTATATATTTTGTGGACAGAAGTTTAAGTGGGTGATATGATATTTGGTATCTGTGCTGACTGTCCACAATGAAAATAAAGGGTCTTTAAAATGGACTTGGAACAAGACATGAGAATAATGTTATTTTGCTTGGGTTTAAAGAAAATAGTGTGCGTGTGTGTGGTGGCTTCGCCAATTTTCGGAGCACTACAGTTTTCGTGGAACTGACTTTGTACCCGATCGTCGTGATGTCAGAAATAATCTCTAATCAAGACCACCCTGAAAAAAAAACATGCTTACAAACTTACCAAAATTGGATAAATAAAAATGTAAACCCATGGAGCAGTCAGGCATTGACAAAAATTAGCCAAAGTACACGAAAACTGACGTGCCACGAAAACTGGCGCCAGGACAGTACAGTTCATGTTGTGTAGTTTCTCGATTATTTTTCAATGAAATTAAAGAAGGTAATAATAATAATAATAATAATAATAATAATAATAATAATAATAATAATAATAATAATAATAATAATAATAATAATAATAATAATAATAATAATAATAATTATAACATTAGTTCTAAAAATCAATGTTTACAATGCACAAGTGTTTCTATGAGTTGCTGTGTCCTATTGATAAAAGTTCAAAATACTTTCCCACATGTTACCTTCTATTTGCAGCATTATCCTCCACAGAATGATGCACCTAAATGGGTAACGGTAAGTACACTAACACTTACGCGCACATGGAAAGCATCAAGACGGTACACATCAGCAAGATACCAAGCTACTCAATATTATCCTTCAAACAAATCGTATGATTTTGAGATTATACTAGTAGGAAATTACTACACTTTTCAATATCCTTCTTCAGACTTAAAGAATTTTTTGGTAGTAGATGTAATAAAAATGAAGCAAAATAAATATGTCAGGTCAATGTAGACAAATTTTGTTTCTAGGCCTTGTTGGAAAACTCAAGTATTGCTGCAGCCTACATTGAACAATTTTGAGCCAGGCATTGTTTCAAACGTCATCACCGTTATGGCTAAAAGCTCACCTTGCATTGCATGAAATCACAGCAAAATCAAATAGCATTCCCATTCAAAACAAGTTTTGATAAATTGAGAGATGCAATAATGGATTCAGAAACAAACAAAAAATATATGATAATGGGCATTTTGTTAAAATTTACTTGCTGCTTAATTGTATCACTTCTGTACATGCGTTACTTTATGTAAATATATTTGTATTTCTGAAGCACTACACTGAAGGTGACACTTTTGGATATTTTATTAAGATTTTACAATTTTTTGGCTTGTCTCAACATGCTTGGTCATTAATGTATTCTGTCTCCTCGTGGGAAAAATACAATGTGATCAGGGGTTGGTATTTGCCACAACCACTTCTACTACTAGTAGAAGGCAGAATGTGTGTTCTGGGACAGTTTTGTGATGGTGGATACTGTAGATACTTCTAACGTCACACCTGTAAATTGAAATTGACATCTGTCAATCATAAGCAATAAGCAGTTTCCAAAAAACAGCATCTGTCAATCAAAACTGGAACCCCTTAACCGTGATTTACACCTGTCAAATAGTATCTACTTTCTACTTCCATGATATTCATAAGATTAACACCCATGCATTAAATTAACAGCTGTCTATCAAGAGGTCTCGAACCCCTAGCTTTATCCCTCCATTAAATTGACAAATTGCCCACTAACCCATTACAAACGTATTTAAATGGTCCTGTCAGCGATTGTTTGCACATGGACCTATGTCCACAGGTCTTCCATTTAAATGTATCCGCGTTGTTTATTGAAGGTGACCTCAGAATACGAAGGAAGGTTATATAAGGTAGAGGGGGTTGATAAAAATGTGATGTTCAGGGCGGAATAGGGGTGTCACACCCTGGTGAACTCTCCACCAAATTATGTTCCATGTTTCGCCTGTTTGTCCATGTCATCCATTACATTGGTGTACGACAAACAATCCTACATATGTGAATGGCGGCGGTTTCCTTAAGAGCGAGGTCCCTGTATACTTCTCTCTCACCAAGTAATTTTTCTGCGGAAACTTAAGGAGTTGAACTGTATTAACACTATGTTAAGAAAATTTGCCTTTGTGTTGACGATATATCTTATTCACAATTTTATTACGCTGAGTACCATCGTATTTGGTGGCCACACTCGTCAAGCATCGCTACTTTTTATCATGGTTTGACAACAGAGGCCTGTGACCTCACAGAAGAAAGTTTCTGCACTAACTCTGATTCTAAACTTTGATTTGCAGCCGTGAATGCAAGTGTGCTCATGGCCTATTGGATCAAAATGGGGATACAAACAGGAAACTGTTCCCGCTTGTCTAGTCTGAACTGATCCACCATGGTGAACCAAAGTTGGAAGAAGCCAGGGGTTATGACAAAGCCAAGTTTTGCTGGTGCAATTGGGACTGATGAAGTCTGAGCCCTGCACTGATCATGCCATAGCTGAGCACTATGGATGATGGCCAAAGCTGACACTTTGGAAATTTAGACTACTAGGGGATGCTTTCCAAAGGTCATTATGCGAAAACCCCTTTATAAGTGACTGGTTGAAGTTTAGATCTATGAGTACTGCCACATATAGCTTATAATAAGAAGGCAGGCCGATAATTCTTTTTATGATTTGCTCTCTTGTGAGTTGTGTGAAAATGTCTTAGTTCACATATGTGTACCCTGTTTTGGCGTACAGTGCTTTATTTTCTATTATTTCTATACATAAGGAATCAAACAGTGATATGCCTTTTTTTCTTTCTTTTTTTTTTTTTTTGGTGATAAAAAAATGTCAATAGCACCTCCAATCGTATGGCTTATGACTGATGCGTATTCAATATGTGGTAAAGTGCTTGTGTAGTCCCCTCTTTTGAAATTTATGACCTGCTACATTAGTTATTATTAATCCATTTAGGTATTTTCCAGACTTACAGATGTTTTACAATGCGAACTTTACCTTCATGTATCCCAAGCCTTGTGGTAATTACTAAGTAGACTAAACTTAAAAGCTTCATGTACGCAGGCCTATGGTTTCAATTCAACCGGTTTTGATTTTACATTTACACTGTCTTAGCGTGCAGCATACACTGCCTGTATTGCCTATTGGCAACTAAGCAAGCTGTCCTGCAGTAAACTTCAACCAGTCACTTGTGTATAAATGTTTGCTCAATGACTCTGAGTGTGTTTCGTCGGATCTTTGTCATTGGGCAAAAGTCGTTTGACTTGAGTGAACGCGGGGCATAACATCGACAAGGGAGGTATTATCTTCAAGGATACTATCGCTTATACTGAGAGCAGTTTTTCTTTTGAACCACTAAACATACAAGTGCACGCATCTCAGTGCAATGTACATAAGTCTTTTGCATTAATCTGTGCTGGTGGCGGAAATATACACTAACAAAGTGATTTGATGCAGCATACATCATAGAAAAAGAAAAAGACTTCAAAGACCTCTTGATTGATGGATGTCAATTTAATGGACAAGCATTAAACTAGTGAATATCATTGAGGTTAAAAGGGGATACTAACTGACAGGTGCTAATCGTAATTACGGGGTTCCATTTTTTATTGACCGGTGCTCTCCTTGACAACAGCCTATTGCTTATGATCTACAGATGCCGATTTTTATTCACAGTAGTGACGTCAGAAGTATCCATACTGTCCACAATCACAAACTGTACAAAAACATGCATTTTGCCTTCTATTAATACTGATTCAGTTTCAATCATTTGTGTGACATGGCAATTGACTTATCGTTAATGGATTCTGTCTCGTGGTGGGAACAAATTCCAATGTGATTGAGTATTGGCATTTGCAGCAACCACTTTTAACAATACTGGTTCGGTGCACTTCTTTCGCATGACATGGATATGTCAAATTGCCTTTTACATGCCAATTACAATGAATTGAAGTGCTATCTCTGGAGTTTTGTGTGAACCTTTGTACAACAAATGGACACCAGTTATATTAATCTCCTGACATCAAAATCAGAGACAAGTGTTACCTTTACCACGTGGTATATATTCTTATCATCATCATCAGCAGCGGCAACAACATTGTCAATCTTATAGGCAACTTAAGCACACACTGTACCCTTTGTTGATTATTTAAGTTAACCAAATGAAATTGAAAATGCTTTCAATTGTTGTTTCTTTACTTAGTGGGGAGTATCTTCAATAATGGTACGTATGCACTTTTTATGGTCAGATACATATAACTATGAATTGAATTGTAAGGATACAGGTCAGAGTCACTCTTACAGTTAAAGGTAATGTTGATATGGTTCCTTTTGGCTGTGAGTAGGTGCACGTCTATTCATGAAGGATTGTGCATATGTGTATTTCTGTGAGCATCAGTACTAATTACGTTTCTCAGTTTCTCCAGTTTTCATTCGGCTTTATTTTAGACACATCACGAAGTTAAAGCTACAAAGAACAATTCTTAATCGTGTTCTATATATTATGTCCATCTTATAATTGGCATTGAAACAACGGAGTATGCTATATTATTATATAACGAGTTTTATATTTAGAACCTGTATTATGCTTTTTGGAGACATCAACATTACCTATTACACCCAGTTTTATATATTTATTGCTAAGTTTTAAGTGCAGCTTCTTTCCAACGCTTTCTTATTATGGACCCTATCCTTAAAAACAGTTTTTACTAAAAATGTACAACGTTTCCAAACTGCGGATTTTGCAAACATTTTAGGGCTCATGGTGGCTAGCAAACTTGGCTTATTAATGTACAGATTGTTTATATTTCAAAATATACCTGCAAGCTCATAATGTCCAATGAATATAGATTTTTTGTGATAAAGTACCTATTTTGTCAATGTCTGGAACAAGACGTGTCATATAAGATTGTTTTGGCAGTTTTGAAAAACAAATTAAAGATAAGGCCATCTGAAGTATCTTAAAATATACACAACAAACATGTTCTGGTTTCAGTAATGAATTAATTCTTACTTTTGGTATAATCCTTACTTCGTTTTGCTAATTACTTTGCCATCAAGGATCATCTTGCCCAGTGTATGTAAGTATAATTGGACTGATATAGAGTGATGTTTTGATAACATACATTGAGTAGTTTGTAAAGCATTTTCTCATTTTTGACGTAAATGGTAAAGCCTGCACATCGTCTTGTGATAAGTAACAGGTATTCCAAGGTGTTCACTCTCATACACAAAAACGAGACATCATACAATATTTGATCACAACTATGTAAAACTTAGATAAAGCTCATGCATAAAGACATCCAATATTTACTAAATGTTTTTCCTACGCTGTGTGTAATCAGTAACTATTGATTCAAATGTCAATTCATCTTTTGCTTTGCATACTGATGAAACACCTATTAATTCAACGTGTGGCACAACTGGTATATTTTATTTCGGTCAACGTGTGTTGTTTCAATACAGAAAATGGTCCAACTCATCACTGGAAGAAAAAGAGAGTAGGACGCCCATGGTAAAACAAACTTTCATGTGTCAGTATGGGTGCAATAATTTAGAGAAAGACAGATTAATCGTATGCAGAAGAGTAATTGTCCATGTTAGCTCATTTTTGGAAAACACTTAGCTCATGTTGCTTTAATGAGGCGAAATTAAACTAAAGCATATGTGGTGTTTGATTGTGCTTATGTAGTCAAGTCCATTGGTACTCCAGATAAGTTTCGAACGTTAATGAGTGATTGAGCCTCGCTGAAATCAAATTCTTTAATCTAAAATCCTAGATATTTTAATAAATTCATTTGTGTTGTATGCAGTTAGTATGCATGCAATGTTGTAACAGTGTTATTTATTCATGTGACAACATTTCAGTTGCAAAGAGAAATATGGCTTAGATGGGCACAACATTTGGAAGCCATAAAGACACTCTTGGTGAGTCCTACAAAAACCCCAGGGAACTCAAGGGTTTAGAATGGTCATGTATCATAACTTGACATATATCAAAACTTTATGACATGATAACCTTTCCAAATGTTGGGCATTTGCATTGACTGAAACCAAATGCATCTGAAGAATTTGCTTCTATTTTATAATGGTTGAAAATATATTACAAACCTGGCCTTGTTTGTCTGTTTGGTCAGAAAAACTGGAAGTTTGGGAAAGTGGAGTGCGCGTCATGATATCCATAAACATGTCTAAACAGAATTTATTGAGTATATTACCTGGCACATGCAACTGTTCATGTAGAGGTGCAAAGGTACACACACACACACACACACACACACACACACACACACACACACACACACATATATATATATATATATATATATATATATATATATATATATATATATATATACAGATATATATATATACATACACTCATATATATATATATATATATATATATATATATATATATATATATATATATATATATATATATATATATATATATATAAGTATATATGTATGCTTTTAAACAATATGTGTATCAGTTACCATGGAAACCATTTTAATGTACCGCACAGCACAATCTGACACTTTTAGTACATGAAACGGTTAGCATGAATCTTGTAACCATTTGATGATGCAGTATAGCAGTTAACATAACACCTCACGCCTTTCCATTATAAACAGTTATAATAACCTATTTTAGGGACCACCCCTAAGGCAGGTGATAATGTGGTCTTTCAAAACAGATAGTCTTTCATTAGAGGTATAATAACATGGAGAAGATAGCACAGTCACAGTGTTCTGAAAAAGTGGTTTTTAAAAGATATGTGGTCTCTCATCGGGGTCTCTAAATAGAGGTACCAGTGTAATAGGTAATTTTCTGTCCTTTAACGGCTGATTCCCTTAATTTTTATGTGTAATCAAGGTGCACAAATTGATACAAACCTATTGCATCAGCTTTAAATATCAAGATTCACTTTGCATCACACATATAGTGTTTTATTGGCGCTTCGAAATAACAAGTTTCTTTCTTTTGAACACTGAATTAAAATAAAATAAAAGCGATTTAAAAATACAACAGGAAAACGTTACTGTAAAAAATGTCCAAAGATATTCCAGATGTTTGAATTCGTTGTACATATACATTTGGCCTGAGAGAGTCCACCTTGGTACTACATTAAGTTGAGGGTTTAATTAGCAAGCCTTGGTTAAAAAACAAATACAGTTGTGGTGCTCTTACAATTCTGACCATTTACGTAGGTGTGTCAACCCGACCAGCAACAACTCCAACTCCGAATAAAATACTGTAATTCAGGTGATTTAAATAGAGAAAGAAAATATAGTAAATACACAAAAATGGCGATACCTTTCGTTTTTCATAAATTGCAGCAAATCTATGACCAAATGTAAGACTAAATGACCAAAAGATTCGTAACAGTAATGACGGAAATCTGATTGTGTATTATATAATAATTGTTGTCTTGTGGTTCACTTTTGTTGAAGAAATACACTTGTGTTTTTTAATGCATTAAATAAAATCTTCAGATAACAAGATATTTTTGCATTCATTTGTAGGATAAGGAAAAGGAGAGATGGGTAAGTGCAACAAAATTATTTGTCAGAGTCAAGTGTTTACACAATGCAAGAACTCACAATTTTTGACAGATGGTTTATGGACCATAATATCTAGATATGTAATTATGGCCCTACGAAACTTTATTCCAACAGTTCTCTGAAGAAAAACTGCAGAAGAGGGTTGAATTGTAAAATACATTTGTTACCTTCAAAAACATACCCTGGCATCTGCTCGGTGCACATTGCCTTTTGCTACATGATCTGACAGGTTTTGATCGATTTCGAGGTTCTAAAAAGAAACCTGCCACAAAAAATTCTTCCATATCACAGGAAACACCAGAATCATCCCAGCAAAACTACAATCATTTTAGTAAAGTCAATATGTCTGCACCTCAAACATCGGCTCCAGCTCAGATGAGTTTCACGGGAGACAAATCAGGTCAGCATTTATCCATGAGGGTGTCGGCTCTTGTAGGACCAGCGTATCATTGTAATCAATAGAAAATGACGGTTCCCAGGTTTCAATGCAAGGAAACAAGATTTTAACGGCGTTAACTTGTTAGCACAGCTTAGGTGTCAGTCAGCTGAGTTAATGTTAATGTTGGTAATATGTCCATCCACCCACATATTCATTTTTTAACTTCATCCTAAAACCATTTCATGCGATGCTTTGATTCTGCACAAGCATGTTTCTCATTTCATTTTCTACAACTTGAGATGGAGATTTTGGTGCAGAATTGTTTATTTTTTTCATCCATTTTTTCAAATATATAATTGTTATTTGATGGATTGTTTGGATCTATTGTTTGATTGATTAATTAATTTGTTAATTTCCGTTGTTAGAAATGCAGGAACATTTTTTTTTTTTTTTTTTTTTGCATAGAGGATCATCTGGTATGATGCTGTTTAGATTTTAGCACCAGATGATGCTGTGAATTTTTTCTACGTTTTATGAAATTGTGTGGTCAGGCCAGTTTTGTGTATTCTCTGTTATTACATAATGAGGCTTCCCCAGGTAGGCCTCTGCAAGCTTTGTGAATGAGTTAATAATACTTTTATTTTTAAATAATATTGTTTATCTATTTGCATTTTGGACCATCACCTTTCCCAAGAACCATTTTACCTATTGCTCTTATGTTGCATACAGGGTCACGTAATTCACATTACAGCCAGCAGGTGCATTTTGTGACTGCATTTTCATTCATGTTCAGACTATTTTTGACTTCCGTAGAATGATGAAAGTTGCCGACGTCAAATGCTATCTGAATATAACCTTACTATAGTTAGCGTAAATTACAGTAATAGTTGGATTATGTTGAATGTTAACGAAATTTTGGGATATGAAACATCTGGGGTTATGTGCCAATAAGCGCACTACCGTATAGGAATATGGCAACAATACTGTATATGTATTGCAATATTGAACACGTTAAAACCTCTGACCAGGTCTTCTACGAACGTTTGGATTCTTTCTTCGGATAGGTTTTGACCACTTGTGTGAAAATCTTAGGGACCGACCATTTGATACTGGGGGGGGGGGTGCATTTTATTTTAAAAAAATATGTACGTCCCAACATTGCGGAAAAAAATAATGTCCTTTGTATTATGACCTGAAAAAAAAATAAAGTACGTCTTTCCTCTCTAAAAAAATACTGCTTTGATAAAAAGTTAGTATCAATAGTGGCATTTAATTTTTTTATATACGTACATGTATGATTCTCGAAATATTTGATACATCCACGTTCCTATTCTCGTTTTGGCTAACCAAGAAAAAAAAACTGGTTATTTTCCCATCAAATTCCGTGTATTAGTGGGTCAATAGCTTTCCTTGAGAACTTGGGAGCCCACCATCTATTGCGAAATGCCAATTTGAATGACGCAGAAGAGTGATCTTGTTATATTGCTTTACAGGCTGTATACATTGTACAGATTATTCTGTAACCCAGTATGGATATGGCAATTCTATACATGTAAATGCAGAATATCAATTTACTTAGGAGAGTCCTGCAGTCATCACTCCACCCATTTGAGACTTAGAGTAAATATCATAAAATATCTAAATATTAACACTTTCCAGTCTGAGTCAACAGCTTTCCTCGGCACGCTCTGGGCGCAAGGTGCCGAGAGCATGCCAAAGAAAGCTGTTGACGCAATCTTCCTTCAGGGGTTCATGGTTGGCAGGGCGGCCACCCTCTTGCCTTCCACCTCTGCCAACTGTGTTCAAATCACGGCCTTGGCGGCATATGGTTGGAGCAAACTACCTCTCCGGTCGTGAACGGTGGTTTTCCCCGAGATCTTTGGTTTCCTCCACAAAGAAAAGGTAGAACAGTATATGCCAACATCTCTGCCTTAGAGAGGGATTAATATAGGCTTTGCAAGATTCCCGATCCATGTGCAACACATGTGTCTATAGTTTTCCTTCAGGGTGGAATGAGTAAATACCATATTTTCTGAACTGGTTCATCCAGATTGGGTATATATTTATTAACTATTTTTACTAAACTAGTTCATCTAGATTGGGTGCAGACCAAAAGTAGCTGGTGGCTTGGCAGGATACATATAGGTGTGGATATGAAAAAATAACAATAAGAAACACTACTATTTCAGAATGTCACTTTATTTTTGAAGAATCCAAAGTACCCAAGAACTTGTTCTAGCATTACTCTATTTTTACATCTATACCTTTGTATATCTGAGACAGTCACTACATTGGATTTAAATACAATACTGCTTAATATATTAGCATGTTTCAACTATATATATATATATATATATATTTGAAGAAACATACAGTATTTTGGTTGCGCAAATACGAATACATGTTTGTGTTGATCATGTTGACTAGACAAGATGCTGTATTATCATATTTTTAGTAATAATAAGCAGAATTGATTGGTTTATCATTCCAAAATATATAACCACACTCAGTGTCTCATGCAGCAAACACATGGTATTTTCATCAAACAGGTGATACGTTTTTTTTTTTCGATATCGTTTAAGCGAGCGAGACTTGCTTTCGCATGCTAGCAGAAAAGTTTGTGCAGCACGACAATCAAACAGGTAATACGGTGTTTATCACGGTTAAGCAGGCGAGCAAAATAATTCTTACTCAAAATATTATAAAATCGTTATCACAGGCTAGCTTCACATAGTACGGTGTGTTACTTGGCCTTAGTCAGCCATAGCACATTTGGGCTTTGCCCTATCTGGTATGGCTGACAAAGTCAGGTTTTACTCCGTACTATGTTCAGCAAACCTGTGATAGCTGATAGTACCTTATTAACTGGTAAACATAAAGTGCACAAATTAATGTCTCCTTTATACCTTCAATGTACAATGTTAATTTTCCAAAATACCAAATATTGTGTTTACTTCGTCTTCATCGATTGTACTGTAAATGTTAACCCTAAAACAGTTCAAGAACATGTGCATCACACTAACTTCCTCACCCCCCCCCCCCCCAAAAAAAAACAAAATAAAGTACGTTGAGGTCAGAGGGATAAAATTATGTACATGTTGTGTGCATTAAAAAAAAGTATACAAAATGCATAGCCCCCCCCCCCCCCCCCAAGTATCAAATGGTCGGTCCCTTATGTACCAGTGATTTTAGATTTAAATCAAACTGATCATTTTTTTCTCATTGTTTTTCTTGTCTTCTTTCTTTTTCCTAAAAATCTCAAACATTCTTCTCCATAATTGCTCAATAGCACAACATCCATAGACTTTAATTTGTTTTCCTGGTGACGTTGTGATATTTTTGGTTCTTCCTTGGCTTTTTTTTTTTAAATTCCTCTCCCAAACCATCGTCCTGATCGTGATGAAGTGTCATGGGAATGTTGCTTCTTGGAAGATTAAACAAATGATTTACCAGCTGGTGACAGTTCAGATTCCTACCATTTTGTGGATTTAATTTTTAATTTGAGTATCTCTTAGTGAATACCTACACTCCTATTGGTTAACATGTAAGTAGATGAGGATTTAAATGTTATTTCAACATTTTGTTTCTTCTCAAACTCTCTGTGGGATTAACTTCTCGCTTGGTTGGAATTCGTCTTGTGTGGATCTAAATTTCATCTGTTCAAATGGTCAGAGTAAGGTGATTTTTCGATTTTTTGCACAATATTTTACCACATTTTTTATAAACTTGCCTTCTTCTAAACTGCTCTGTCCATTGCTTTGAAATAGTATAATGACACACCTGATATCCTCTAGGCCCGAAATGTTTCACCAGGGGATTGTTTTAAATTATGTTACGAACATTTGTTTGTCTTTAGTTGCTTTACTTCATCGCCTACAGTATTTCGGAATACTTTCAACTACATTTGGGAATATCTTCAAAGTTATTGCTAATGTACCTGGACTGGATCTGAACACACGTTTTCCACTACCTGGTGTTGATGTCACTTTCAGATTTATAATGACTCATTGCAATTTATAAATATTGACAACAGTAAACATGCATGCTAAGATTGTAAGAGTAGGATATCGTCACTTGTTACACAAAGGCTTATATTTTGGAAAATATCTGTGCTGGGTCGTTCTTACCGTATGCATTCAGAGAAAAGTCCCTATGAAATTTGTTTTGGTGTCATCATTTAGATATCGAGTGACCTGGAAAGGTCAAACTGATGTGTTGGCTGAAGAATCTGTAATGGTGGACCCTAGGCACATATGTATCATTGACCACTAATTGAAAATTGACTGTAAGTGCCTTTCAGTGTTATGAATTTTGAACTTAATTTCAGTAAATTTGCTTGAACAGTTGCATCATTCATGTGCATATATGACTATGCAATTCAAGAAAAGGAACCAAAAGCCGCAGCACAGCAGAGAATTTGCAAACAGAGGTGCCATATCTGTTGAAAATATCAATGAAATTTTAGCATTGAAAAAGTATTCGTTGCAACCACCGTCTCAAGATTGATCATTTATGCAAGTCCACAAAGTGACACTAACACCAACATCAATCCATCAAAAAAGCAACCTAGGCCTTAAATGACAATCCATATGAATCCAAACAACATGATTACACAATTCGATGTGTTTTAGCCGTGCAGCTAAAGCATGATGTTGTTTTAAAAGAGATAAATTAAGAGTATTTCAAACAGAAAAGTTTTTGAATGTGTAAATATAGTAGTGAAAATTCAACACAGAATAAGGATTAACAAGTACACTAGTTCAAATGTCAAACATCAGCCAGAAACAGGTGACACCTGGTATCAGTATCGCAAAATAGCAGTCAAACATTGCGAGAACAGTAGTCAAATTGCATTACAATAACCAAAAATGGTAAGCATAGCAGTCACATTTCAACTATGGTTTTCAGATGTATTTTTGAATGGAAATTTAAATGTTTAAGAAAGCATAGAATCCCACAAGTAATCTATTAAGTCATTTATTAAGGTAATAATTTAGATTTTTTTTTAAAATGTAGTATGCCATTGGAAGTCATATGCAGGTCAGCCAAGTATAATGTACATCTAACTCATGGTACTACAAAGTTCAAAAGGTCACAATGTAAAACAGACCTAATTATTGTAAAATTCTATCCTATTTATCACAGAAAGAGTTGTGTTTTATGAAAAGAAAGAAAGGAGAGAGAGCATGTTGAAAAAAAAAAAAACGCTTACTCCCGAATCATTGTGAGTGGAGGCTTATGTTGCAAACATGAGACAGACAAAAATGACCTTGATAACATAAAGAAAGTCACAGTTAAGTCTGGGCACCAAAGTCAGCTAAGGACAGGTCTATCACAGTCCCCTTGTTTTGGTTTCCTTTCTTCCTGTCACAACTTACATCATACTTTGTTTTCCTTGATTTAAAAAACAAAATTATAGTCCATCTTAGGATGAATTAAGTGAGCTTTTGATATATGCAAATACCATCCACATATGGCACAAAATCGTGTCAATTGCCTACCCATCAGCAAAAGCCAGCCCAAAATACCCCTTGACCAAAACGTTTGGTATGCTCCTGGCCTATTAAACATAGTTCAAGGATTAAAATGAGAGTCTGAAAAAATAGAAAAAGAAAGAAAGAAGAAATGAATTTTGTATTCTTTTGAATTCTGGTCTGTTGTTATAAATGTGGTTGTTTTGATTTTAGAGGTCACTGTACCTATTGCGAGTGTATCAGGCCAGACAGTTAGCCTGCTTTGTTGGGGTGGCTGTTGTAAAACAACGTTATGTCTACATCCGTATGACTCATTTCACTGTACTGTCTGTACACATTTCTGAGGTGATCTGAAAATATCAAAGACATGTCTCACCCAATACACTGTTATGTGTGACTGATTGAAAAACTCTGGCATAATGGTGAGATGTCTAAGTTTAGATACAAAGCGGCATTTTTCCTGCCTAGGGGAGTGGGTTCAAAATTTGACAAAAGCTGTGTGACAACAGGCCAGTAGGACTGTGAACTATTGCTATAACCTGTGGAGTGTGAACAGTGTCTTGACCGGATTAGTGTACTGGGTGTTACCCATTTACCAGGGTACTCTCTCTCTCTCTCTCTCTCTCTCTCTCTCTCTCTCTCTCTCTCTCTCTCTCTCTCTTTCTCTCTCTCTCTCTCTCTCTCTCTCTCTCTCTCTCACTCTCTATCACTCTCTCTCTCTCCCCCTCTCCCTCAAGCAATCGTACAACTTATATTAACAAAGTGTGAAATTCCACAAGCAAGGAAACAAAGCAAGATATGTTCCTATCAGCGTCACTTTTGAAAAAAATAAGAGATGCATGGACAGAATGGCATGAAACTCAAAGTCCACTTGACAATTATATATATATATTTTTTAGAAATGAATTAAAAAAACAAAAAACAAAGCACACTCTCCCTCCACGTACTGTATGCTAGGTCGTCAACTTGTTTTACTTTTTAATGCACATTACTAACTGCCTGCTTTATTTCCTGTTTCCTTCCTTTTTTTTTTTGCCAGTGTGATCACAAGCACACTAAGACACTGAATAACCATGGACTAGTCCATACTGTTAATAAAGACATGTTGCTCTTCAATCCAAGATGAGGAGAAATAAGTGAGCAGCCCCTTTTCGTTGAGAACTCATCTCACTGATGCAAGCTATGAAACTGTAAACCCATCTTGTTTAAACAGCGCCGTATTTGCTAACAATGTGGGTAGGGTAAAGGTGATAGCACATTCGGATCACGTGACTAATCCACTTTTGCCCCCCCCCCCTTCTTGAAGCTGGCACCGTCGCATGTGACACAACAGTGACAGGCTTGCAGTTATGGCAGCCATTGATGTGATTTGGGTAAATAACTACTCTTTTAACCAATAAACATCATTGTATGTTGGAGTTTGTACATAATATTTGTTGATTGCGTGGTCTATGAAGTATCGCAATCAAAACGACCAGGGCTTTGGAGCAATATTGCCATTATGGCCAACAATGTGGGTAAAGGGGCCTCATATCTTTCAATGATGATTTATCAGAAATGAATCGTTTGCTTATCAATCAATTTTGTATACAGAATTAAAGGCTAGGTGAATGAATTGCTTCAAATGGTCGTCTTTTGAAAAATAAACATGACCAAGAGACGGTAGTAAGGCCATGCACAAAAAATAAACAAAAACAAATGACTTTATCATTGGATTACAGGAATAGTACCATCCTGTCTATTATAAAATCGTATATCATCCATGCGATGACAAGTGCATGTGTTGAATGACATATCATGCAGACAAAACAAGCAGGAAAATGGTTTCATCATTGGGTTATGAGAATGATAGCATCTTGTCTATTATAAAATCGTAGCAAACGCATGCAATGACATGTTTTGAATGACACGCTTGAGTTGGCTATGTTCTCAACACGGCTAAAATGGCACCCGAAAAGATGCAAGAACTGAAGTAGTTATACATGTTGTCGGTACAGCATGCAAACGATTAGGATTTGGAAAGTAGTGCAATTAATCAACGTCTCATTAGAAACTGCTACCCAATTCAAACTTCACTAAAACAAAAATAAAAATAGTATTTTGCCACGTTAATCATACGAAAACACGAAAAGTAAACATACAAAGTTTTCTTTTTTTAATAAACATATTTTTTGTTATTTGCAGATAGAGGTGTTTTGTGCTTAACACCTTTGCCCTTCTTTTACGTCTGACCAGTTTTTTTTCCAATGGTGACTGAATTGAACTTTTAAGACGGAAATGTCTCTGTATTAGTTACCGTTATATAATTTGATTAGATCTGCTAGGAGTAGAGGGGGAAGGGTGATTCAGTTGAGGATTGGGATCACTGAATAACCATGGATCTTGGACATTGTACACACAATGTACACACGCAAACCCGTTGTGCTGGGACAAGACCTACTGTACTGCTACAAACCGTATGGCCCTTCTGTGCCTTCTTTTAACTTTGTTAGAACATACCTGGCTGCAGATATCATGTACAATGTGAAGGTACAAAAATAGAGATCTAACACAGGACTTCAAAATGTCCAGCTTGCTTGAAAAACCTTAGACCCTAATAATTATTCTGACACACTTATCTGACAGGAGATTCCCACATATATCTTTGATATGTATGTGTCCATAGCTAGCCCTCAATCTTTAACTTTCCCAAGGAGGGTTCATGTATCAGAGTTCTGGATGCTGTATTCCCCAGATGAATGTTAAAAGATTATTTTACATCATACAGTGGTATTTAAATTGGTTTGCACACACTTGGCATCAAGCTACTGTATAGCGCTAACTGAGAAAGTTTTTATCAGAGATATTATTTATTAACGGTATCAGCAGGGTGCCTGACATCAGCACAGTTATATAATGTACATTCATTTTCATAGCTGATGTCTATGGCAAAGATGTCAAAGTCTTAAAATGGAACCCTGAGATATGTCATCGGCAACTTCAGCCAAGTGTTATGTACTTTGTGATGCTGTTGAGAAAACTGGTACCCGTACTCGATGCCCAGAAAAACACCCCATGCCTAAGACACGTTCTGAAATTATACTGCTGAGGAAAAAAATGCCACCCCCATTGGTTTAACATGGAAAACTCAACTATGCCTTTACATGGAAAATATGCGTATTACATGGAAAATCAATAGGGAAGCTAAGGGTATTCCTGAGCACACAAAAAGCTCCCCAAAATAAGAAACAGCTAAAGGGGTGTGAAAGTGTATCTGGTACTGAAGTGCCTATGGGCTCTATGAGGACCGATGGCACTAATTGGATGAATGTGTTTCCACAGTGCGGCAGTATACAGGTATGCACTGGATAACGGCAGGATCATTGGATGTTTAAAAGCTTGCTTTTTCTCTTTCTGGGGTGCTCCCAGCCATTGATGAAATGAGGTGGGACCATTTCCACGAACCCAGATGATGCAAGAGGAATGCTGGACATGGGAGAGTAAGAGCTGTCAGATGGGACAGATGGTGGTTACTTGATCTAATATGTGGAGAGGTACAGGCTACTTTCTATTGGAAGTTAATGTCAGCACCGGCGCTAGGTCTGAAACATCATAGCATCACAGCCACCCTTACCAAGACACTAGTGTCTGCCAAACTGAAGCGATACTGCTCTGCCATCTGCATCCATCTCAGTTCTGCACACAAACATGATGGGTACATCGGTATAAGGAACATGCATCATGGACCAGAAATCAATGAAACATTGTGATGTGATCAATAAGTCATGATTATCTTTGTATTTTCACAATGAAAGATAAGCGTTTGAGGAATGCCTTCTGAAATAATTGTAGAAGGATTTATCGTTGAACCTGACCACTACGTAGGAGCCAGTGGGCAGCGTCATGGCGGGGGGGGGGGGGCATTACCACAACCTGGGGAACAGCTCTCGTCTGTGTTAATGGGACTCTTACAGACCAGTGCTGATGAACGGATCCATTAATATTCAGGGCTGCTGTTTCAACAAGATAATGCATAAGCACACATGCCTTAGTCAGCACACAGTATCTACAGCAACACAATTTCACATTGCTGCCTTAGCCAGCCCGTTCTGCTGACCTGTCCCCATTCAAGCATCTGTGAGATGTGATTGTCCGTCAAATCAGGGATGGGCATGAAGAACCTACAGGCACCCTGGAATTACTGGCAAAGAGGCTCATAGACCAGTGAAATCAAATTCCCCAGGCTGAGATCATCAAGCTGACAAGCAGCATGCCAAGGCGAATCCATGTTTGCTTGCAGAAGCAAGCTCATCGCATGGTGGTCACGTGCACTGTTCATGCATGCAGTGTCCAACAATAACAACAACGAAAACAATCCTTTTAAGGACCACCATTTCTTCCAAAGGAGGTGTGAAAAGCAATGGTATTATAAAATAAACAATGCCCCCAAGCATTCTCATAACACACGCATAACATTAGGTTTTGATATATAAGAACACATCATGGATGACTGACTCTTTGCGTCTTCTTCGTTGTAGACAAACAAGAGAGCATACAGAACTGCCAGTAGTTCTGAAGACTTTATTAAGGGTGGATCAATGGATACCGAATTATATTTTAGTTTGTGAGGGACAATATAGACTGAGGTTGCTAGATTTGTAGTTATTTACCAGCAAAATAGTACTTAATAATGTCTCTCTAGATTGGTGCATTTGTATACTTTACATGGGTAATTTCCAGCCTTTGGTGTTTCTATCTTTGTCTCTCAGAAAGTCACATAGTGTTTTTATACATTTGAACACTTCTTCTCATGGCTGCATTAACAAAAGGTGCCTCAAATATCCAGGTCTCTTTTTTTTCGGGGGGGGGGGGGGGTCTGTTTGTTTGCTTTGTGTGTGTGTGTTTTGTTTGTGTTTTTTTTTCTGTTTCGTTTTGATTTGGTTAAGTTAATTGTGTTTTCTCTTTCCTTTATGTTTTTTGTGTGTGTGTGTTATTACAGGGTGCTTGTTTTGATCATTTACAAAAAATTTTAGGCAGGACCTATGTGTCATAGATTCCTTTTTTTTTAAACAGTCACTTTAGTCAGTTTCAGCTGTTCTTGAAAGAGACGTAAGTTAGGTACGAGATTCAAAGATGGAAGACTCGCATGCTTTTAAAAAGACATGTGGGAAGGGTGATCTGATTTAGCAGACAAAATAAATCCATTCTGGCCAGTACGGTTTTATCTTTGCTGTTGTGCCTTTAATCATAAAATCAGTTTCCCAACTATGAGTATATTGTCACCATCAAATAATAGCACAAGGTAAAATACTTTTTCAATACCTGTGTGAAAGTCACATTGGACATGCTCGGTGACATATGGGATAAAACATGCTCAGCCTTTCAAGAAGTTCTTATTTTCCCCACGTAGTGTTTCAATCTATGATGAACATACATGAAGGATGTTGTGAAGGCATTTCCAGTGTTACATATACCGAAGGACCTACCTTTTTCAAAGTTGTGTCCTCTATGTAGTGAGTGGTTTTACCGTCCAATTAATCTTGTGGGAGCAAAGAACCAATTTTGATTTCCCTGCTGCTTGCCGTCAATTAGACTATATGAAACTGAAATCTGCCGCCATATGTTTATGTAGACTAGAAATGCAGGTGACCAATACTGATAAGTTTTTTTACTTATTAATTTATTTATTTTTTTAGGGGGGGGGGGTATCCTACCTAAACATCTCAGTGGTGACGTCGGAAAGGTTGATGCTCTCAGAGGAAGAGTAAACAGAATCATACCTACTGATAAGGGTTTGACATAAAAAAGTGCCCTAATTGCCAAGTCGTATTATTGTAAGATAATGTAAGGGAGCAAGCTATGAAACTGAAGAGCCCCCTACTGCCAAGATTAATGATTGACTAAATAAGTGACATGCAGATTGAGGCATGTGAGGCAGATCCAACCATTTGACGTTTACATTTAAAGAGTGAATTGATTCCCATGGTTACCCCCCCCCCCCTTGCAAAAAACAAAAAACAACTTCGTGTTGAGTAAAACCATCCAAGACATATCATTTCATTCGGTTTTGGCGTCTCTTAACTGGCTTAAAGAAATACAAAAAAAAAAACGAAAAAAAAAAAAAAAAGAAGCACACACACACACACACACACACACACACACACACACACACACACAAAACCAACAACAACAAAACACCGTTGGTCCAGGCTTTGGATGTATTTTGCCACTAAATGGAATATTTGCAGGACCAAACTGCGATTAAACCTGGTATTTTTGCAAGTCTTTGCAACAAGGTCTGAAAATCCTTATGTTTTTGCTATCTAAAATTGCTTGAAACACTGATGTGTCTATCAGTTTTGCAGTGTATGTACCTTCAACTTGTGGGCAATCAGAACAACAAATACACTCTAATTACTTGGTATAGATATAATCAGACGTTACTTGACAACTACCATGCTCTTCTAGCTCTAGTCCTGTCTACAGTTTAGTATCAGATCAGGTTATTCTATATAGTGAATTTTGGCCAATGAACATGTGTTAACGGTACCAAAGGTACCTATATAGTGTCCTTAACTTAATTCATTACTTCCCTTCAACAAAGCTTAACTGTTAAATCGCAATATAACTATATTCTCCGCTTAATCTTATTCAAAATTATCTGATCAGTTCAAAAGATGAATAGCTATTTACTTTACGTAACTGATAAAGGTAATGTTGCAACTGCATGTACACAAATTAATATTCGATTATCTTTGTTGCAGGATCCGGAATTTTCGAATATGGTATGTACAGTTACATTATATAGCATTTGTTTTCTCACAATTATAGATTTCACTCCTGACTCATGCCAGGTATACTTTTATTCGTTTTTTCTTTCATATAGGACATGTTTGCAGATTGTTTTTATCATCATATATGAAGTTGTATTGTCATTTCATAGACGTTAATGGCATATGGTATATAAGTTGCTAATTATGCTTCCTTACTTCTCAATATTATCAATCTTTGCTTTGTATTTGAATTTTTTTTTATGGTAATGGATAGTGTGTAAATATCGCTTGCGTAATATGTGGAAAAGATGTAACCACAAACTCAACATACTAATGACGAGTCTTTCAGTCAAAACTACATGTTGAACTGTAAATTACTTTTGTAAGACAGCTTTGTTCTCTGGTATCAAGACATTGTAGTCTAGATGTTTTTTGAACACGAAGTAAACAATGCTGCCAATTGATTGTGTTAAATTGCTTAGGTGAACCCTGCAGCAGTGGCATGGGGCTTGTCTGTCTCTGCAACAGTAGTGTGGACAAAAGAGCAGTTGAGGCAGCGAATAAATGTTCTTGATGGAATCACCACGCTGGACCTACGAGACTGTGGACTAACAGAAATACCTGAAAATGTGTACACACTTGACGAACTGCAAGAAATAAATGTGTTGGATTTATCAGGAAATTTTATCTGTACCATACCTAAAAGATTGTCGTGTATCAAGTTACTCAGGCATCTGAGATTATGTTTCAATCATGTAAGAGAAATAGAAATTGGTGCACTTGGTGAGCGGCTCGAGGTAATAACTCTGGAACACAACAGGCTTAAGAGTCTTCCAACAGACATTTCATCTTGTTTACAACTACAAATCTTGAATCTGGCCTGGAATAATATGGAACGATTGCCACCTGTGCTCCCTGCGCTCGAGGTGTTGGATGTACAGGGAAACAACACACTGGGTGCTCACTCTTCATCTGTAGCAGCTGAATCTGGCATGCATGCTGTTGACCACAAGACTGGCTATGATAAGCTACTTATCTTTTATGGAAGTCATTGTGGCTACACAGAGATACCCAAATCTATTCTTGCCTCTCCAAGGGTAAAGTGTATTATGATGACAAACAATAGGATAAAAGCCCTTTCACCAGATATAGGTCAAATGTCTGAATTGGTTGAACTAAACATAGAAAGTAATAACATCAAGGAGTTGCCTAAAGAACTTCTCATATGTTCTGCTCTCCAGAACATTAATGTTCAAAAAAACCCATTGAATATACCAGAAGAAGTAAAATCTCAAGGAGTAGAAGCAATTATGAACTATTTGAAAGAGTCGAAAAACGCATCAATGGTCAACATGCGATTTCGAGTACCCATGCTAGGTGACACAGGGGCTGGTAAATCTTCTTTTGTGGATTCTCTCATTGCTGGATCATCCGAATTGACGCATAAAGATGACCGTACATATGTCATTGAACACAAACAATGGAGACCACAGTCTAAGAGATATCCTGGAGAAATGTTACAAATCCAATTTGATGACTTTGGTGGTCATGAATGTTACAAACAGGTTCACATATTTTTCTTGAGCAGGAAATGTACGCCTGTCATCTGTGTCCGCGTAGACAAATTGAACAAGGAAACATTTGATGATGTAGTAACACCATGGCTAGAAACAACAACGTCTGCCATCCCCAATGCCACCTTTCACTTAGTGATAACACACACTGACCGTTTACTAGACAAAACAGCATTGGAGAGTAAAAAGGAAATGATGCTAGAAAGGGTTAAACAGCGTGAGCAATCAGTGATAGCACAACTTAAACAGCAACTAGACAGAGTAGAGAAAGACATCAAAATTTGCAGGGATTATGAGGCATTACACACAATGAAGGAAGAAAGAGATGCTCTGAAGAAATTCCTGTCACAGCGCCCTGAAGTACCAAATAAAATACATGCTGTTAGTGCACATGAAATCCAGAGCGTCAAAGTGGCAGGACAGGAAATTGTAAATATTTTTGAAGATGTAGTAAAATACCCTGAAGAAAAAATACCAAACGCTTGGAAAATCTTCCAGAAGAAGATCAAGACTGAACCTGGGGTGGCCAGATATGTAACATGGACAAGAATTCTTCGCCTCGGAAAAGACTGTGATCTCAATGAGGAAAGCGTGTCATATGCATTGAGATACCTGCACTTGTGTGGCGATATACTTTGGTATGATGATGGGCCTATGCTCAAAGATATTATATTCCATGATCCAAATAAACTGGTTGAGCTGATTAGAACCCTGATCACACATGACATCAAAGATATCAAGAAGGATGAGGAAAAGTTCAGCAGCCTGACAGATGATGAGTTTGCAAAAGAGAAAGAAAGGATGCTGACAAAAGGACTCATATCAATGAGGCTACTTGGCTGTCTATGGAATGACTTCAGGCTTACCGAAAATGAGACCGATTTCCTGAAAGAACTTCTCTTGAGATTTGATCTTTGTTTTGCCATTCCAAGGGCAGACAATGTATTTCATGCCAAACAGGCTGTGGACCTAATGTTTCCCTGGCTGCTTCCAGAGGAACGATCACATGATATTTTCGACAAACCAGCAGGTGGTAAAAAAGAGATAGGGATACGGATGTGCTTTGAAGGCCTTTGCCCTCCCAGTTTCTTCCCTGCTCTTGCAGTACGTCTGAATAAATTTGTGAAAAAGGAGGGTGGAAGTCGACAAGATTGGCGCACTGGTGTATTTGGTGAAGATGAATCCGGAAATATGTTCCTGCTGGAACGAACGTGTAGGTATGGCAGGGACACATTACTGTTGAAAGTACGTGGGGCAGAGCTGGATGCAATGTGGCATCTGGCATTGCCAATACAGCGGGAAATGCAGGACCTTCTTCACAAGTGGCCTGGAGTCATTTCAAACTATTATGTTCCATGCCCCAAATGTCCTATAGAGGAGAAACAGCCTTGTAACTTTACAGCAGAATACCTGTGGCGAGCCTATCCGGGCCAAGTGGTACCAAGGTGTCCCAAGACTTTCCAATATGTAGACAAATTGCTTCTCTATCCTTCAAAACAAGGTAGGTTGAAATTAGTTCTAAATAATTTTCAAAGTGATTTATGTAATCAATAATTCAGAAATCGGAAACTCGAGCGTGGAAAATACTCAGTATTGTGACATTTTATAATCAGTTATGCTCTTCAAAATTGATATCATATTTCACTAAAGTAAAGAGATACTATGCACCACGTTCTATGCACAAAAAGCAACTTGTTTTCGTTAGCCTAATTTTCCTTGAAATACTGAATTCAACTTCCTTTACTAAGTCCTTACCTTCAAAGACTGGTCAAGGTCACCAATTTGAAAAAAAGTTTACAAGGTAGGCTATTGGTCTATCACGTTTTTAGTTGCTTATTATTATTATTATTATTAGTAGTAGTAGTAGTAGTAGTAGTAGTAGTAGTAGTAGTAGTAGTAGTTGCAGTAGTACTAGTATCAATTTACCATCACAATCATAATTTTAATGGATTCCATACTTATTATGCTAGAGTCAGTAATTACAACAATTGGCGCCACCATGACTCCACAACCCACTGACATTTTTCTTGACAACATCCTTTATTGGTATATGGATTTGTGTCCACAAATGTACATGTAATTACCAGAACAAAAAGATTTACGCAACATATGTCCCTTCTGTTATTTTCAGGAAGGTTGCCCATATTATGTTATATCGAACTTTCATACACGATACACATTTGTTGTATATTTGGTAAAAACAACCTAAAATTTGTCAAGTTAATGAATTTCCAAACTTTTAGCAAAAAGTAAGAATATTTTGTGACCACAGAGCCACCCGGTCTTCCACAAGCACCAATCACCAATCGACTTATGGTCTGCAGAGCTAAAATTATCAAAGCAAAAATAAAACAGAACAACAAAAAAATAAATAAATAAAACTGAAAATTAAAAAAAAAAAAATTAAAATAAAAACAAACAAAAAAAATAAAATAAAATAAAATAAAACGGTTGTTCGGTTATAATATTCATGGCACATTTCACTATATTATTTAGCTGATTTGCGCATAAAAACAGTGCAATTATTGTTCAATCCTTTGTGCCCCTTCAGCGCCGAATATCCTGATAGAGAACTTATAAAAAAGGATCTTGATGAGCTTGCACTCTGCTGGTAGATTTTGTGTTCGGATGGGTGGTTTGGATTGTTTTGCTTTTTTGGGGGGGTATTTTTTTTTAATTTTTTTTTTTTTATTTTTATTATTGTTATTTTATTTGCTTTCAGAAGAAAGAAAAAATCGCCAGATCTTCATCTCAGTTACAAAGTTGGGAGATGGCTTCTATCGTGTCTAATCATATTATAGTCTCACAAGATTTCGTAAGATTTTGCTCAATGGTTCTCAGGGAGTGTAAAATAGCTTAAGCAAAAACAAAAACAAAAAACAAAAAACAAAAAAACAAAAACAAAACAACAAAAAAAAAAAACAAACAAAAACAATAAACAAAAAGAAAAAGCAAGAAACAAAACAAAACAAAACAAAAAAGCAAAAAAAAAAAAATAAATAAATAAAACAAACAAACAAACAAGGAAACAAAAAACTTAAAAGTGCATTTGTATTGAAGTGCCACCTGGTGGTAACAGTGCAAAACTGTGTGACTATAGAGGATCATGTACACAATATCAAAGCAATTAAACAAGTACTTATTGATAATATAGTTTTGCTTTCCGAAATTTCAACAAAGGTTGAAAAACTACTGCATCTTCCTCCTCCACCTGGTCACCATCGTCTTCATCATAATGATGATCATGATCATCATCATTTCTGCAGCAACTTCGATGAACCATTAACAAATGAATATTTATGTGCAAAATCAAAACACTACAGTACATGGTGTAGAGAAATTAGAAAAATATGTGAAAATGGAATGGACAGACGGGCATAAGGCCCAAACCAATTTTTATGCACTGTGCTGATGGACAAGCCAACCGAGCTGAGAAAAGAAATCATGTTGCATGGTAGCTGCGCAGACTTTTGTGTGGTTTTATTTGAAGGGAAAATATTGCTTTCTTCCTGCAACTTATTTACAAAGGTGGCACAAACTGCTTCAACTCACTCATTGAGAAATGATTCGCTGCCGCTTCAGAGTCTTTTCCTGCAATGAAATTTGGCGACAGAAGCCACATAAAAGCGACATATATTGTGTGACATAGCGTAGTTGATGGATATACAAAACATTGCTCGGAACGCTATAATTATATTAGAGGTGTATTTCATAAATTGTCTGTCTGTGGAAGTGCCCTACCGTGTCAATGTACAAGCCACACCTGCTATAACGTCACCCTGGGTCCTTGGTCAACCTTTTTGGGGGTTATCCCGATGGCCAAGAGGTCAGCGTGTTGGACTTTACTTTGGCTAGGCGAGTGTGCCGAAGGTGGTGGGTTCGAATCCCATACAGGTCGACATAAATTTATCGTATTTTTCGCTTAATTGACTGGATTGGGGGAGGGACAGCACCATGGATAATCATACATTGTTTATAGTCGACCTTTGTTTAGCGCTCGCCACTGGTTAAAGCATGCCGATGCTAGAATTATCAATTGTTTTACTTGGTGTGCAGACATTCAGGTTCGTGTAAGTTTATGTGCCTTGAAAGCCCATTTTACTGCTCCTGTGTCACAATTCCACCTGTGCCAGTCATGAAGATTTCAAAAAATTTATAAGACGTTAAGGTTTGAAGAGATCCAAACTTGAAATGTGATTGCTCTTGCATGCAATATATGCAAGGTTATATGATTGTCTATTCTTGACCCATGCAAGAAAACCTGGTCCATTTTGATATTTGCATCAAATCCCTTTTTTTGGAGCTTGACTTTTGTCATATCATTTGCAGTATACCATTATTTAGTCATATAATAAAGCCTAAAGTTCCAGGCTATAGAGTGCACTGTTTCCATATTACCAGGGCATTACTACCCCCACCCCCACACCACCCCCGAAAGACTAATATGTTACATCTTCTTTGATCCCCAGCATTGTACTCGTGTACATATTTACAGAATGCAAAGACATTTGCAAGTGTTAGTCTCTTCGTTTTTCTTTTCCCTTATTTAGTTTTTCATTTTCTCTTCCAGACCATGAGTCAAAAATGCATTTTTAAATCTTAAAACCAGGTGTATTCGTACTTATTTAATTTTGATTGACAAGAAATGTAGAAAATAAATATGAGCCAAGTATGTGGCAAGGCTTTTGTTTTGTACGATTTAAAGAATTGACATCTAAACTACAAAGCAAACATTTTTCTTAAAAAACGTTAGCATAAGTAGAACATATGTGCCGTATGTTATAGTATAATTGGTGACCGAGACTTCAATTTTGAATAAAAAGCTGCAAAAATATTTCCCTGTGAAAGTAAACACAGCTATATATCACTTTTGTTGATGCATGATATAGAGTACAAAACCTTCTACATGTTTCAATATAATATATCATAGAATAAAATTGATTGGCACCTCATTATGAGGACTTGTCATTTTGATCAGGACTGGGTTACCTTTCCTATAGCCAAATACACAACCAAGACGGTACTACCACAAAACTGGCAAAAAGACACAAAGTTACTAAATACAGCAGAAGTAGTGCTTTTACTTTACGTAAAAACAAGAGAAGCGCATTTAAGTTTGTAAAATAAAGGCTAAAAGCATACGGAAGGATGTAAAATTTGATCCTTCGCAAGATGCTGCACTGTTCCAGATGTCGTGGTCTAACATTGGTTCAACAATAGCAAAACTGGGATCTGATGAACCCATTTGCTACAAAACACTACTCCACGTTTAAATGACAAAATGTTTACACGGTTATTTTGCTTTAATTTGACTTTATAAAGTTAAATGGTATAAATTATCACGATGATTAATGCACTGTACCAACTGGTATATATTTGAAAATTGAGATTCTTACTTTCTACTATAACTACGAATGAATTAAATTATAATTCCAAAAGCAATACTGTGTTTCATGTCCTTGGTACAAAATGACGCATATCAGGGACTTCCGTAAGTAGCTGAAACGCCTACGGCTTTTTCAATCCTAAATTAGGGATATCCATTCCTCAATTTGCTCCATATCATTTGTCTGATTACAAGGGTGTTTACCCTTCACACATATACCATGCTTGGTTTATGTTTAATAAAGCATGTTCTGATGTCTTAGTTTTGACACAGTGTTACGTTAATGACTTGCACGTTTTCAATAGATGAGTTGAAATTTACCCCTGTCCACCATGTATGGATACATAGCAATATACAGCACTGCGCAGTTCAAGGGGATCGGAGATGAATGGTTAAAGTCAAATGTGTAATTGGATAGGTGTCGATATGGTGTAACTCAAATGTTGAATACATTAATCGGCAATACTTAACATCAATGTCATTAACGTTGCAGGAGCGTTTGTAATATTGAATGCAGGAACGTTCCTTGCAGGCTTTTTGAACCTACGCATTCCATAAATGCGCCAATAAAATAAACCAGGTCCTTACATGTCCTTATTCTCGCTATTTGAATTTCGTAAATTAGAGCATTAATATGACAACATTGCCTTTGACATTTTTGATCTTATGCTAATTACTATCAGTCATTTTGCAGTTTTGGAGGGAATCCATCCGCCAAGTAAACAGGTTTCCAAAGGAAAAGGCCACACAAACTACCAGAAACTGTGGACATTATTGGACATCCATGGGGCAGAAATGCTGCGTGAGATTCTACAGGCGGCCATACAGCCTCTGATCTTGAATCAGTGGCTACTATCATACCAACCATATGTGCATAGGATACTGAAGAAACGACCACTGAAAATCTATGGTAGACTATATCCACTGTCAGTGAGAGCCGTTGAACTCTATGATTTATCATGTGATATATTGCTGGACTTGCTCATGGGGGACCTTTTCAAGGGCTTAGAACAACATAAAGCCACCTTTGAGGATTTCAAAAGAGTTTATGATAACCTGAACGATAGATCTACTGACACCCTATCAGATGAAATCTTTGAACAACTGTGGAAAAAAGCAGAAACAGCTATTGTTCATCTCGGTGGAAACGAAGAGAAGATTGCTGAATTAAAGCATCGATAGTCAATCATGACTAAGACTGACATTCTGGGCCAATCAGACTCGGCATGCTTGACTGACTTGACATTGAAGTACTTTAAGTGAATAATGAGGTTATTGTACATTTTGATGTAGGGATAGGACTTGGAGTGTGCCCCATGCAAGATATAAAGACAATAAGCATGCGAGTTCGCTCATAGGGGTGTATTATAACTACTAGTAACGTATTTAAAGGGGTTAATTGAATTGGAGAAATATTTGTGTAATTTGATTGCATAAAATAATAGCTGTGATGTTCATAAATACTAAGACGTAAACTGAATTGACGTAATACTCGAACGTTTTGTTCAGCCCTTATGTCTGGGTACATCATGCGGTTGCTGCATTGTTGTCCTTGTTCAAAACCAATAACATATGCAGGACTGCCTCTGAATTAAACGCTTAGCACAAACAGTAGCTAACGTCACAATCAGTTACAAAACTACATACACCTCAACTCCAGTACTCGTACAAATTGGGGAAATAAAATTATGTGAGTCTGGAAATTACAGGCAGCGCTGACACGTCTTAGTGTGACAGTCATTTCCATAGCAATTTCTGACTTGCAACAATGGACAAGATGCGAACGACCTCTACATCAGAGAGTAATCTGTACATCGCACCCAGAACACAGTATACTTTTATTTTTATTGCTGAAAAGATGTGTGTATCCAAGCTTTTGCATGTCAATGGGATACACTACAGATATGTATATAAAGTCTACTAGGCTCTGGACAACATGCACGAGGCATGTAAGGCATATCCACATGTCATGTTTGTTGTGCGTGGACAAAATGGGGAAATGTGGACACTTGTAGCACATGAGATTTTGATTATTGTTTTGCATATAATGCACTGCTGATAAATGAGACTTTGAGATTTTAACAAGGCAATACAGACGCTAAAGGTTTTTTGCAAATACGCTCTGGCACTTATAACTATCTTAGCGATTTAGTGACAGATTTACACAGTTTACATGTTGCATATTTCGTATTATAATGGCATAGAACATCTACATTGGATACAATTCTTGTTTGTAAATCTTATTTTAATCTTATAATACTTGATTTACCATTATCTGAGTTGTTATTTTCATATGCATAATCAGTTTATTAACTGCGCTTAAAATGCGAGTAACGGGGCAAAATATTTATGTAGAATAAATGACCTAAGTTTTAGGTGACTCTGACATTATCTTAGGGTAGGTAATGTCCAACTGGTAAACTGACTTCACCTCTGGGCCAAATATTATAGAAATAGGCAATTGCACATAATAAACACATATACTTAATTGACCATAAGGATTTGCAAAAATTCTATGCATTAAAGATGAAATTCTACAATCAAAGTTTTTGTGCACACACTACCGTTTCGGTTAAAAATATGCATTTTTATTTTTGTTTTGGGGGGGGGGGGTGGTTGCAATGGTGATAACAAAATTGTAAAATGGGTTATGTGTCAGAATTTATAAAGTAGGTGGACTATTCATTTTTGAAACATATTAAAAAAATGGCCATTTCTTTGAGAATCCATCCTCATATCGTATTCATGAATCAGTTTTTATTTGATTAATATCTCATAATTAGTTTATGAGAAATATCAACATCGCCTGGACATTTTGGCTCAAATAACTGTTGTCTATAATCAACATTCAAAGGTTAACATGGTCCACTGACTACCATGCTGGTATTGAAAGTATTTGCTTAGTTTCTTCAAATTGTATTGGGACTGAAACTAGCAAATTTGGTGGACAACTGATGGACGATAAGCATGTCCGCCAAAATGTCCCAAAATATCAAAATTAACATAACTATTCAAGACCAGTTGGATATGACCTTAAATCACCTTTTTTTCCGCATGGTTACCAAACGCCACTGTCAACACAAAACCGAAGCATCGGTAGATGCCGCTACTTTTGAAAGCGTAGCTTTCCATTAGTGTTTGTTGTTATAGAACCAACGAAGCTTTTTTCTCTTATATACATACATACATACATATATATATATATATATATATATATATATATATATATATATATATATATATATATATATATATATATATATATATATATATATATATATTCTAATGCTAAAATTTAATACTTGGGCTGATAAATTGAACAATTAAATAATTTGACTTATTCATTGAAATCAGAAGTATGATTGATTGTAAATTGGTTTTTTTTTTTTGTGTTGCTATCTACTTGATCTGTGACTTCATTATTCATGACTGCTTTAGATGTTAACTCCCTGAACCTGGTGACTTAAAGATGACTAGCCTTTTTAAAGCTTACATGTGTAAGTGACAGGTCTGCCTTTTTATATAGGGTAATTTATAATGTTAGTGGAAACCTGGTTTAAAATATGATTTCAAATTGGGACTGTTTGCAGACTGTGCACTTTTTCGGAATGAAAAAAACATGGTTGTAGAAATCAGTAAATTTTATATGTTTTGTATTGCAACTTGTAAAAGAAAACAAGTGTATTGCAACTTTTACAAGAAAGTAGGTAAAAAGTAAGAACGTCTGACTCATATACCCAGGGTCAACTTCCATCATCACTTTGTCCCTAATTGAATTCAAATGCTTTCATAATCATTCCCTTACAAGTGGAATGGTTGCGCCATATATTTTGATTTGTTAATAGATTTTATTTTGGTAATTAGGTGATACGCAACGCAAGTGGATGAGACAAATGTTGGTATCTGTAAAAACTATGTCGCTTTGCGGTTGTTGCCCCCTTGGCGTTAAAATACATTTTATCTATGAAATTGCATAAAGTTAAATGTACATGCATGAACACGCAAAATACGTTTAGAAGCCATGCTTATGTCAACGCTTACCCATTAATACTTAATTTCAAAAACTCTCTCACACACACACACACACAAAAAGAAAATGACAGACCCCCTAGCTAGTGAACTCACTTGGTGAAGATCCAGTCACATTACATTCATAGCATATTTCAAGAGAATCCACAACGAACAATGATAATTGAAGAATAACACAGCACAACCACTTGACCAAATGGATGATTTTTCTCTACAAAAGTGTTCTTGTCCATTAGGAAGGAATTTGTGTGGTGGTTTCTTAGAGTCTTTTTTTAGGTTTATCCAAACGATATTCACAGGGAACACAGCAGCTTGACCGTGTGTACACACTCAATAAACACCGCTCAAGGTATATCTCCATGAAGTTTGAAGTCAATCCGATTGCGAGTTTTGAAGCTGTTGAAAACGTAAATCATAATTGGAATGATAATTGGTCTATACAGCAACCGATGGGAATGAATGCATTAACTGAAGAGAACCCCAATTAAAAAGTGTATAAAAATCAAGAATTCAGAGCAACACTGTTTGATGAACAACTGCAAGTTTGATCCTTGAACATGGTACATTTGAACAAAAATTTAGAATAACATTAATGAAAGTTTAAAGAAGCAGAAAATAGATTAGACACATAAGAATTGACACAAAATGAAAATACCGCAAAGCCACTTTGTGAACTTATTGAGGAGAGTCGGGTATCCACAAATAATGATAACAAAAAAACAAAACAAAAAATGAACAAACGACTTCATTGAAACCCCCACAGAACAAATCTGTGACCACAATCAATCCAATGCAAGGTTCCATGTTAATACCCTATGTGTACATTGTGACAAAACGTAAAAGACATATGTCAAGTATTTCCGTAGTTATGATCCAGTTATGATATATGGATGGGCAGCTAGATGAACAGATAACCCGACTTTTACAGGGTTCTTCTATCTCTGATGAGGGGCCCTATGATCTTGCCAATATGGTTGAAAATTCCTTGTAAAAAATTTTGTTCGTTGTACGATTTCACGGTTTACAACACAGTGCTGTTTACTTTTTTAGATGGTTGAAACGGAACTAACAACTGGTATATTAGGGTAAATTGGCTTTCAGAAAGTCAAATGAAATCTTTTGTCTTACAACCAGTAAACTGAAGGAAAGCTCTGACCAACATAAACAGTAAAGGTGGCTGATTGTAAAAAAAAAAAAAAAATGAACTGGAACACAACAGGACAAGTACGACACTTAAAATCAGCCCCCTATCGTGGCATTTTGGCGCCTTTAAATATTTCTAATAAAATAGGACAAAATAAAACAAGAATATTACAAGGCCAAAACAAGAAAACACAAAAACACGAAGGCGGAAATGCAAAAGTACGACGCAAAAATATGGCAAAAATTATGTCGTGTTTTCGCAGTTGTTGTTTTTTTTTTTTTGTTTTTTTTTTTGTTTTTTTTTTTTGTTTTTTTTTTTGTTTTTGCTGCAATTTAGCTGTTATATTTTCCCATTTTTGCATTTAGGTCCTTGTATTTTGAGTAGATAACGAATGCAAAAACAAAAAACAAAAAAAGAAGGGAAAATGTGCCAATTTTTGTATCTAATTTTCGTAGTCCTATTTTCGCGTTAGAGCAGTTGAGTTTTCTTATTATTTCGTAGTCCTATTTTCGCGTTAGAACAGTTGAGTTTTCTTATTATTTTGTATTTGCATTCATTTTTTGATGGCATTTTCCTACAATACCTCACTGCATCGGAGAAACAGGTTTGTCTGAAGACCCAAAAGGAACAGAAACAAAGAGAAAAGAAGAAAAAACAGGAGCAAGAAAACCATACAAAAAAGGGTTCAAAACTTTAATACGGAACACCCTAGTTTTGCTCAGTTGCGATACCAATGTGTACAGCATGATAAATACCAATATGCTAACAGTCATGATTACAAAATAAATGCAATGAAAATATTTCTGTCCTTATTTACCTTTTGATTCTTTACTTATTTGTGTAGGGAGAGTAACAATTGGAACAAATAATGACAGTTATATCTGTATACATGTAGAATATCGTTTTGTTGTAATGTAGTGCTTTCTGGGAAATTGTTGACTAACTTGGTTGATGTACTTGATGTTAATGTAGTGCAAAAACCACTGCCATAGTTTTTAACATTTAACACTAAAAAGAACTAAACAGAAGCATTTCTTATGATGTAAAACTCTTTATTTTCCCATATATAATTCCATCATGTGTCAAGTAATGAACAAATAAGATACAAGCCAATAATTGTGATAATATATGTTTAAAGGATTAATTATAGAATCTTTTCTATTGTTTCGGTATTTGGGTTGTGTAACATTAAACACCACAATGAACCAAACAGTAGCAATTCCTGCTGTTGTATCATTCTTTATGTTGCACAAATGCAACTCCAATGTATAGAGAGTAATAAAGATATCTGTACATCATTGTGAAATTATATATGTTTAAATGATTACGTTTTTTCTTTTTTTTCCGGTATTGATGTGTCACAATAAATGCCTAACAAAACTGAACAGAACGAAGTCCTGCTGATGTAGCACTCTTTGTTTTGCTCCAATGTAATTACAATATATAGAGAGTAATAAACGAACAAGATACAAGTCAATCTTGATGATAGTTTTATTTTCTTTAAATGAATAATATAGCATATTTTGTCTTCCGCTTACCTAAGAGAGCACAGGAGTTGTGAAACGAAAGAAGGAATACATATGAACATCTACAATATATGAATGTCAGCTTACGCGTGAGAAGATTCTCACACGTTGTGTGGAAAACACAGGGTGTAAATCACCGGGTCGATTTACGGTTTATCTCTGTGCGTTGATGGAAAAAACTTGACTGGACGGCTACAAAAGGTAGATTTGTCTTCGATGGCAATAACAACTTCTCCCAAAATTCGTGCAATGTCCATTTCAGTCTTTTACTTCTCTTACCCTGTACATCAAAGTGTGAAACAGCAGATCTGGTTAGGCTCCCGTTTAGTACTTTCTTCCTTGATACTCTCTATAAAGTCGAGAGTTAAGACTTTGCCTAGCATGGCAAATACTCCTTCTGATATACACAAGTCTGACTCATGAACAATGGAATATTCCATGGAAAAGTCCCACGAGAAGGTTCTGTCAGCCCAGATCCAGCCATAACCAGATAAATACTGTTGTTATTACGTCTCATCAAAACAAAATATGACTTCGTGAGGTTGAAAACCTAAAATATGTTTCTACCTCACCGTATACTGGCTCCCTCTTTCAGCTTTATTGCATATGAAATGTCCCTTCCTTCTATTCTCATACTGGAAATGACCTAACACATTGAACAAAATTAGTCACAAACATAATAGAAAAGACTACCTTCATATATGTACACATTTGTCATGATTAATATAATTCCAATCCACAATATCTTTATCATTTAATTAATTCTGGAAATTATTAATTCCAAGCTTACACAACACATTTCCATGCATTGCACAACCTACAACCCATCACAGTCATAGATAAATGTTATATTAATATAATTCCAATCCACAATACCATTATCATTTAATTAATTCTGGAAAGAATTAATTCCAAGTTTACACAACACATTTCCATGCATTGCACAACCTACAACCCATCACAGTCATAGATAAATGTTATATTAATATAATTCCAATCCACAATACCATTATCATTTAATTAATTCTGGAAAGAATTAATTCCAAGTTTATACAACACATTTCCATGCATTGCACAACCTACAGCCCATCACGGTCATAGATAAATCTTATATTCTGTAACTTCCTTACACATCCTTGACTGATTGATTATCTCGTGACTGGTATCAAGGTTATGTTCTTACACAATTCCTGTCTGCAATTAACACCCTGGGCGTTTCCACTGTCTCTGATGCAGTTTCAGAATAGTATATTTCACAATATTACTGTAATTACTCTTTGAGAGTTGCCATTGTTCCTCCAATAAGATCTCTGGGAATTCCACTGTACTTCCCCTAGTACAAGTATACTTACCAATCAGAATACATTGTGATTATTCTGTGATTATTGTCTGAGGCATACCGGATCTTTAATGTCATGCACAATTTCCCAAGGGGATCTCCCTTAGGGGATTTTTCTGTAACCATCAATAAGCCTACGGTGCCTAACGAGTTCCGAAAGAAACTAAAACGGTCGCAAAGTGCCTCCTTCACGGTTCATGTTCTTGTCTCGTCGAACTGTTAATTTGATAACACACCCTGTTTTACAGAGAGCCCTGCAGGTGCCTAATAATGTGATAATGCATACCACTGCGTGGGATGCTAGAAGGAGCAAGTTATAGAGCTCGCTATCTCAAAGGCAGTGTTCCTATCTTTTGGAAATGGAATGTTGCTCAGCTGGGTGTGTACCCATATGAAATAAATAAAAAACCAAGAAAAACAATTACTTCTAAGCACATCTGTCTCTGTGTCTCCAAAATTTCCACAAATTTAAACGCTTATTTATTTTTTTTATTTGATGTGCCTTTAGCAACCTATACATTAAGTGGGAAATAAAAAAAAAGAAAATAGAAAAGAAAATGTGTTACTAAGTGCACCTGTCGCAATGTCTACAAAATTTGCAAACAATTATATGCTACTGCTTTTATTCATGCTTTGTTCAATGTGCCTTCAGTAACCTATTTATTAAATTAGAAACGAAGGTTCTATCTGTAATAGCTATGATGATATGCTTCACTAAACATATTCACGTGGCCCCTTCTCTCGCTAATCACATTTCTACAAATCTTAATGCGGTTCATTGCATGTGCCTACAGCGCAAACCCACAAAAAGAAGTTGGAACAGCACCACTACCTATAAAGGTTTGAACATATTCAAGTTTTAAAATTTCAAATGCCTCTAATTTCTATGAATTTGGATGAGCTCATCTGTGTTTGCAAAAGACACGACTTCATGTATGCTTCTATAATCATACCGAGTTTGAAGGTTTCAAGTGTGCAAGTATACAAGAAAATTTCTTTACAGAAATGCTGGTAAAGCAAATGAATTTAGAGAAAGAAAGCAAGAAAAGGCTTGAAAGAGAGGAAAAAAGAAAAAAAGAAAGAAAGAAAGAAAGAAAGAAAGAAAGAAAGAAAGAAAGAAAAAACAAACAAACAAACCAACAAATAAAGAAACAAAAAAAAAAAGGAAGAAAAATAGAAGGAATGTCTATATTAACTAGAGCCTGACTAGTCCTTTTTTTTTTTTCTTTTTTTACAGATACCGATACATTGGTATAGGCAGAGTTTCCAAAGAACGATTCCGAAGGGAACGTTTGGATTTGGTTCATAGCAAAAAAAAAAGCAGTTTCATAAGTATATTTTATGACACACACACATAAAACTATGCATGCGGAGCACAGTATTGACACTCAAACAAAATTAAAGGATATTAGCAAGTATGCTCGTGAAAAGGTAACGCTTCATTGACGAATTAATCACCTTGAAAGTACAGGATTGGACAGACAACTTTTCCAGCTTGTTCACATTTGGAAGTGGATAGATGGCGAGGTGAATACTGGCCATGCAGAACAGAGCAGTATAATAATGTGCATTTACACCTGCCAGTACCTCGGACATCATTTGCGAGGGCTTTCTATTAATAATCAGACCAAGCTGAAAAGCGGTAGGCCTATCACCAGAATAGTCAGTGTCCCCTTTGTCGGCCTAGTCCCTTAGAGGTCTTAGTTAATACCAGTGCCTCCGTGGTCTCCGTATTGTTCATTTACCTGTATGCGTGCATATTTTTTTTTAACAGGCAAACTTACACACCCTTTCCGTTTTGAAGGTTAAAAAAAAGGGGGGGGGGAGAAGAGATTTTCTCTCTTCTGAGAAGCACGAGAATATAACTATGCCAGGCTTCTGGGTTGTTTGAATGATACAAGTGCTCTGTTTTAGACAAAAACACTTTACGCTTTCGTTTATTTTCAACTATGGCAAGAAAAAAGAACGGAACTCTGTCTCTTTATAGGCCTTTTGCAAGTTGACTTATAAGTTACGGAAAAAATCCCAGGCAAAACCCCAGCAAAAATGGCATGCAAGCTGATGAGACATCATCACCAGGGCTTTTGGAAGTATTTGGGGTTGCCACAGGGGGATTTCTTCACGTGTCGCTCAGCGTCCATCCAAATGTATCAAATTTCAGATGATATATGTGAGGGGCTGGCTAACAGTCGCTTCCACCGCTCAGTCAGTGGAGCATTCATGGTGATATAACAGGATGCACATAGAACATCTGTACGTATATTGACATACAAATGGCCTTATCTGCACTAAAGTGTTGTAGATTCATCTGTGCAGTCAATCATTTGCACTAATACACCATGTATGGACCCCTATATTGTACTACATCTGCAGATCTACTAAGAATAAACAGACGAAACTTCATGGGGGCACAGCCTGTATTGCTTCTTTAAAACAAAAGTCTTCTTCAGGACCATCATAGTATTCCATAAGAAAAGATCATTCAATAGTATGAATTATAAACACTTTGCCAAACCCACCCCCAACAAAAAACCGAGTATGACAAAATGCGCCTTTGTTCATTATGTAATGTTCTTTTAATATAAGCTGTAATAAAATGTACTTGTGTAGCGCTAATATCAATTGAACCTGTTCATGAGCGTTGTTAGAATCTGACACAGGTAAAAAATGATAAGACTATCATAGACGTTTATATAAAAACAGACCGCAGTTACAAAGTCCTTGGTAATAAAGCATTTAAAAACTGTTCTTTGAAGATGAGTCTCTAAGGCTCACTGAAAATGTCATATGATGGACCAGGATTAAAACTCTGATGAACTGAATTCCATAGCACAAGTGCAGCTTTGGGAAAGGAATGATCCTTGTAGTACTTAGGCCAAGATGCTGTTATAACCATATAATCCAAGCTGCTAGAGCGGAGTGTTCGTGTTGGTTAGTATGGATTTAAAAAGTCACTCATATTAAGTGATGTCATGAAGAATTTTTGTAAGGAAGTAAACATATCTTCCAGTTAATCTTTTTCATGGGTAATCAATAAATTTGTTTTAAGATAGGGGTTCTGTGCTCCGTTTTCATGGAGTAAGTTATCAATGTTTAATTGTGATTCGGAATGTTTGCAAACAATTGAGCAGGGCATCTGGCAGTCCATACAATCAGCGAATTACAATAATCTGAAACGGAGTGCAACCTTATTTACAACTTACAGTGACGTCATTTCAGCGTGCGACTTGCATACCAAGAATACAGAACCATGGACTCCTTGTCATCATTTAATTTCAGTTTCTTTGGCAACATCCATTATCAGTTTCCATTAGGCAAACCTTAATCTTGATTTTGGGAAGTTAAAGACCAACTGGTTTTAAAAACTTGAAGGTGAGGTGCGGCTGCATATCATCACCATGCAAGTGGAGAGACAGGCTATTTTCCTTAAGTCACTTAATGGCTTGGTGTAGATGGTGAACAATAGCGCTAATCAAGTACAAAACTTTGTGGAAAACTGTATATTAGATCAGGACTATTGAATGTGAAGCCCGTAATCATGATATCCTGCCTACTGTAACTGAGTTATTATTATTATTATTATTATTATTATTATTATTATTATTATTATTATTATTATTATTATTATTATTATTATTATTATTATTATTATTATTTGAGGTGGAGTTCGGCATCTCACTCCTCAGGTTAACGTGGCATGCGCCAAACACAGGTTCCCAGAGTGTTTAGGCCAAATAAGATAATTCTAAAGGTTTTATCTCTGGTTTTTCCTGGGCGGCTACATTGACCAATGAAGGGTAACATATATTGACGTTTGTTTTTTATGCATTTGATTGAGACATACACATGTACATGGATTCTAAGTGTAGTAAGACGGAGCTTGGTCTGCTTTGCAGGCAATACATATTTAGTTTGAAGCAAACTGTCATTGTTTTACATACTAGTAAAGGAATCAGTGTGGATTTCTGTAATTACAGTATTTTCATGTGTAGATTTGCAGTAGAGCAAACACATTTAATATTCAGATATTGCGTACATTTGGCATGTTTGACCAATGTACACAGAGTACAATTTTGTTTATTAATGGTAACAGCACAAGGCATGTTGAATGGAGCTGACCTTTCGTACTGTTGGTATCACTATTTGACAATTTTATCATATATGTACATTCACTTAATTTACAGTGTAATGATTATTTACGTTAAATATCATAACAGGTCCCTCGAATACAAGGAAATAGACTTGCACTGGGACTTACACCTCCCCTAAACTATCCCCCTGGCAGGTTTAGAGATCTAGGGCAGTTTAAGGCCATTTACACCATGGATTAAGCGGTACTTTCTTCTTGCATACGGATTCCTAAACCTGGTGTAACTTTACACCAGGGGTAACCTTGCAACACCTTTATGCATACGGATTAGACTTTACACCATGTTTGTTCCCTGGAACAAGCTTAACCACAGCTAAACCACCTTTATGCATACGGGCCCAGGGCCACAGTGGAACTAGACAGCGGTAATGCTGAGGCCATCCGCCACCAACCAAAGGCTACCCCAGCTGTAACAAGATGGAGCAACAAGCCGGCCACTCAGGCTCCTTGACTCTTTACTACAATTGTGACTATTAAACATTACATGGATTATCTGTTTTTGTTTCCTTACATGACCAGACAGCAACCTTTTTGTCACCATTCTCATATACCCAGTGACTAGTCTGCACAATATGATATTAGCTAATTTAATTCTCGTGGCTTGTGTTGCTGCGTGATCGAGACCTCGACCGTTAAAGCGAGCCAGCTGTCACAAATCTACAGCTTCAAGACACCTCGAAGGCTTGATTCGCCGTGTTAGCTAATGAGCTTTCACTTCATCTCCCAAGCCATGATCCAGACCTCGCTATTCCGTCTTGGCAGCGAGCTACTTTTCACGCGTGAGAAGTACCTCGATTCCTGAGCATACGCGGTTGAGAGCTTACATTAAGTGGTTCCCACTGCCGTTTTTGCACTGCTAAACCGCTGTTGCCCTTAGTGTTTGCGCAACATTATATATATGGCCTAACGTTTTGTAAGCTTAACACTTGCTTGTCGTTAATAATTATTTATTATATATTTGATGAATTTTATCACTTTTTTTTTACGTTTCCTTCAGTCTAATTATAGTCATGCCTGCAATCGTATATGTATATATATTTTTGTTGGGGGTACCAGTGTTAAATATTATCTTGCAGCTCTGGTCCCGTGAGGTAAGTTTCACGGCGAGGTATGTCTCAAAAGTAGCTGAGTGCTTGAGCGCGAGGCAAGTTTCACGCGTGAAGCAGACCTCGTCAACGAGGAAGCTTTAAAACCGCTTGCAAAGTCCTGAAAGCGAAGTCATTTTATGCTGCAGTGTCCAGAGGACTCCACTAATGCCGTGTTTCTTGGCGGGTTACTCCTTGTTTGGACGAAAACAAAACCGTGCTAGTTGCATATATTTTGAATTGGCGACGCACACCACCAGGTGTGCTTTCTTTTTGTCATTTCCTCATGTAGTGTTTTTTGCACCAATTTGTTTTTATTCATGTGCCTGTATATTTAAATGTTGCTTGTTTTATATGTTTTGCACCTTTTAAACGTTTGTTTTAAACGTTGGGGCCTTGATTTCAACTCTTTTTGTACCTGCTTGTCTGTACCATCCCGATATATTCATCAGATTTCGTTACCAGTTGATAGGTACACAATATCAATATTTAATTCAACTCTCTGTGACCATATATTCAATATGATCGTCAACTTCAGCTTTTGTGTCATACTACGCAAATACTCAATTTCACGCTTGTTATATCGGCTTGGCTCAGGTTTATTCCCAGCCTACTTACCAATTTTGTGGTACGTATTATCATATGTTACTTTTTTGTTGTCTAAAACTTGTTGTATTTCACCTTCCGTGGCCTCACATCCACAGAGCATAATGTAGGAGAGACTGATGAAAGTATGATATTGTTTTGTGGTCTATTATGTTTGCTTTGATCCTTTATGGCTTAAAAGTGTTTTTCGCATAGAAAACATATTTCGCAACCTATGTAACTTTTTGTGTACAATTCTATGTGTCTTATATAAAGACATATTTTAGTTCTGCCTGTGCGCAGCCGCTCAGGATCTCGGAGCCACTTCAACACTTTAACAGCCACCGATTTTATCGGCCTTATCATATATTATTTTTTAATTTACTTGTGGATAGTATATACATTATGTAGTCTTCATCCTAAAACGTATCGATACAAAGTGTTCGTTATATTTGTTAACTTTTTGTTATGTCGAAAATGTTCTCGCTGAGACGAGTATATCCTTGTAATTTGCCCTTGTCTAATTCTTTTAGCCGGGGACGTCCATGTTAACCCCGGACCGACCGGTGGCTTTTATGACACTACACTTTGTCAGATAAACATTCGTAGCTTATCAGAACATAAAACGATCCACATACGTACCGATATTGCCACAAATTCTGATATAATTGCTTTATCTGAAACTTTTCTATCAAATAATACACCGGACACCAATTTTTAGCTGGCCGGCTTTTATAATATTATGCGACGTGACAGCACAGGTGGGGTTGGTGGAGCCGTAGCTGTTTATGTCTCTCACAACCTTGTTGCCATTCGGCGTCAAGATTAAGAAATTCCTGATATCAAATTGCTTTGGTCTGAAATCAAACTGCATAACAATACGTTCCTCTTGGATGTTGTTTACAGGCCACCCAATTCTCCCATTTAGTTTTGGGATAAACTACAAGATAGCTTTAATCTTGCCAAATCAACAAAATTCAAATTAATGTAATCACTGGAGATTTGAATTATGATTTTCTTACCCCATCCGGTCTAAAACTGAACAACTTCTGTGCAACCAACACACTGGGTTATCGCGTCCCAGAACCAACTCGTAAAACTTGTGACATACTTACGTGTTTAGACCAAACCATCTCTAATAGTCCCAATCATATCGAAGAGCCTACAGTTTCCCCTCCAACCGCAAATTGTGACCGCTACGTTATAACAGCAAAGCTTTTATTCCGGCGCAAACAAGAAGCCTCATTAGGCCTGCGGCATTTGAGGCTAAAATATGAATTTGGCCTGAAAAAATTGAGGCCGGTAGTGAAACAATTACTGTTAATACATTTTGTTGGCCAATATGAACAGGCTATCATTAAGGTTATAAAGAATATTCATGTAAGGTGTAGTATTTTACCTGACAAACTATATTGATCTGGGCAGTATCTGATGATTTGGACAAATATAGTCAAAAAACAAACAAACTATATTACAGATTTAACGCATCATACACATCATTATTGAGTGATCTGCAATTCACCTGATACATTTCAAATTTAAACCTTTATATTTTGTTATGGCATACAATTGTGTGACAGGAGCATCCACTGACCCAATTTCCAATTAAGAAAAACACAATGTAGTTATTATATTGATCAGTCCCCGTGAGCACACAAAAACTGCCTTTGTCAGCTGATGAAAACTGAAAGTGAAACTCAAAGTGAAACTGTCTACAGTGGATAAACCCAAGTTCGACCAAAACGGTTATAGTGTGAATATTATTATCCTCCCACAAGAGGGTGCTCGTAGTCATATTCCTAGAAATGATGTTAGGCTTGGTTTTGTGTTTTCCAAGAAAAATTAGAAATAATTACCGGGCATGTTGTAATGTCGTAACTGTGCATGCATATATTAATGGTTGTGACATATCCAATGGTGTTACCTATTACTAATAATGTGTTTTATCTAATTATATCCACATCTTGAAATCAAAGAAAAAATACGATAATTATCTGTCCAAAGTGTTTAAAATTGAATGTTCAATGTTAAAAAAGCTTATCGTGTATTAAAGATGTAACTTTCAATTTAAATTATACTCCGTCAATTTTCAACTTGCTATATATGCTTGATGAGTATGCGCTCAGTGTCATGAATACCTTAAATTAGAGTTATATGAAAAATATATTTGTAAAAGGCACAAAAATATTGCAACAATTTGTATAATTTTATTCTAAAAAAGACATAATAATGTTGCTTTAGGGATAGGAGTAACTACAGGAAAATATGAAAATTCAACAAACAAATACAAGTGCAGTTTTGAGATAGGTTTCTTAATTTGCATTTACCGTACAACTGGACCACATGAAAGCTCCACAACAGGTATATTTGAAATCTACAGAAGGTTTGCAAAAGAATGAGGTATGTTATAGCTCTAAGGCAAACAGGTAGACCAAACTCCTTAAATAAGGCCTGTTTGTCAGATATGCCGCAGGCCTATATATCCATGACTCATCTGGCAATGCAACAAAGCTGATTTCGCCCATTTTAGAGACTATATGAACCGAATAATCTAGGGACATTTTGTGTGTGTGTGGGGGGGGGGTGTTTGTTTTTGTTTTTGTTTCGGTTTCCTTGAAGCCGCCAAACACTGTATCCCAAAGAAAAATATAACTGTGCGCCCAAACGATCTACCTTGGGGTAAATTTCCTTAACGATGTTTCAAACGAAAAGTTATCAGGGCTTCTCACAAGGCCAAAGAGCAACAAACCAGCATGATAGGCATGAAGCTTGGTCTGTATATTATCTATCACCTAATAGCTACCAAGACCAATTCCGAGAAGCAGAGCCGGAATATAACACTAAGCTAAGCACATCCCTTAAAAATTCAAAATGTAAGAACAGAGCTTGGTGGCGATCCGTTAAATATTTTTGAATCAAAATTAGTCTTCTGCTTTTCCTTCTCTTCTATCCGAAGGAAAAAAAATATCTGACAATTCATCTAAGGCTCAGATATTCATTTTTTTCTCAAGTCAAAGTATACTTGATGCTTCTGCAATACGGTTGCCTCCAGTAACCAATATACCCCGCAGCGTCTTATCTAGTGGTACTGTACACGACAACAAGGTCCTAGATATTCTCAGAGGTTAAGATGTCACAAAGGCTAGTGGTCCCGATGGAGTTAGCAGACTACTCAAAGAAGCCGCCCCTGTAATTTATAAATCATTGACTAGACTTTCTAATTTATCTCTGCATTGGCAAACATTTCCTATGGAATGGAAGAGAGCCCATGTAACCCCCTTATTAATAAATGGTGATACAGAGTTATGCAGTAACTATAGACCCATCTCTCTGTTAAGCTGCACAGGTAAATTAATGGAAAAAGTAATATTTTAGTATGTCTTTAATTTCTTTCGTGACAATGTTGTAAAAACAACAAATCAATCTGGATTTATACCAGGTGACTCTACTGTAACCAAATTTCTTTCGCTGTATCATAACTTTTGCTTGTCGTTGATAATTAGTAACAATAGATCAACACAATGAAGTATGTATTGTCTTTTTAGACACAGATAAAGCTTTTGACAGTTTGATACGATGGTTTACTTTACAAACTAGAAACGAAAAGTATCAATGTAAATTTACTAAGCTGGTTTAAAGAATACTTACGGAACCATAAACAGCGTGTAATGTTGAAGGGGCACTCTTCAAGTTGGGTGACAATAACTGCAGGGGTGCCTCAAGGCTCAGTGCTTGACCCCCTCCTGTTTCTTATTTTTATCAACGACAGAGTGAATATCGTCAGTTCTAAAACTAAACTATTTGCGGATGATACATGTCTTTATAGGTCTGTAGATGACGTTACTGAGGCTGCAGCTACTGTCAATTCGGACCTGTCTTCAATAAAAATATGGGCCAATAATTGCATTGTAACATTCAGTGCTTTAAAAACAAACACCATGTTAATTTCACGTAAGCACCAAACTGTCAACCATCCTTCACTTGTTTTCCAAGGTCATCAGTTGACAGACGTACAACAGCATAAACATTTAGGTATTGTATTCAATTCAGATCTAAAATGGACTTCACATATTAGTCAGATGATTCTTAAAGCTATGAAACAGCTGAATGTCATGAAAGCATTACAATACAGATTATATCGTGAAACACTAGAAACTATTTACTTTTCATTCATTAGACCTGTTCTGGAATATGGCAATGCGGTCTGGAACGGCTGCTCACAGACAGACGCAGAATTACTGGAAAACGTTCAGCTGGCTGCTGCCCACACCGTGACGGGTGCATTGCGTACCACTGTGCTTACCAGTGCCAAGCTTTATGAGGAAACTGGTTTGCAAACTTTGGCTCAGAGAAGAGAAAGAATTAACAGATTGTGTACAAAATAGTAAATAACCTTACCCCTGATTACTTGCAAAATTTGACACCAAATATTCCAACAGGAGAAACACCGAACATCTACAGTACTCGTAGCTCTCTTGACTAACCTCATTTTTAGGGCTAGAACAGATCTCTTTGATAAATCTTTTTTTCCCATCTGCTACAAGACTGGAACTTTTCGCCTCTTGATACTTGGAATATTCCAACACACTCTCAATCTAAATCTAAACTAGTCAACAACCCATGTCTTTTTGTGAACGACAATCTCTTTTAAACGTAGGAAATCGAAATCTTTCAATTACTCATTCGCAGTTACGAATGGGCTGCAGCCAGCTGAACGATTATCTACATAAAATACATATATCTGCATAAAGTTGTATTAGAGACTTCTGTAATAGTTCTGTAAGAACGGAAACATACTGCCTCACAAGTCCTGGAGGTGAGGTTTCTGTTTAACTTGTCAGACCCGAGTTCACAATATCATGGAAAAAAAGGCTTTGAATCAAGAGCATGCAACTTTTCATAAGTCAAATTCTTTATCAGGTCAGGTTTCTTTCTTTTGATCTTGAAGTGCATGGCAAAGCGATGTGATATAATAGCATGCCACACAGCACAGGCCACACATAAGTTCAGCCCGCATGCTTGCATTATTTTCAGCACGTTCAAACGTGCTGGCATAAAATCTCTCTGTCTCTCTCTCTCTCTCTCTCTCTCTCTCTCTCTCTCTCTCTCTCTCTCTCTTCTCTCTCTCTCTACTCTCTTCTCTCTCTCTCTCTCTCTCTCTGTCTCTCTCTCTCTCTCTCTCTCTCTCTCTCTCTCTCTCTCTCTCTCTCTCTCTCTCTCTCTCTCTCTCTCTCTCTCTCTCTCTCTCCCACTTGTAATGCTTATTGTATCCAAAATATTTCAATCTGACGCATCACAATGATCCAAAACGTTGGTGCCCCGCTGTAAAGGGGTAGTTTTCAGCCAATAAATTAGTAGTAGAAGAGGTAGTAAGAGTAGCAGTAGTAGTAGTAGTAGTAGTAGTAGTAGTAGAAGAAGTAGTAGTAGTAGTAGTAGTAGTAGTAGTAGTAGTAGTAGTAGTAGTAGTAGTAGAAGTAGTGTAACTTTCAATTTGTGTACACGGCTGAACGAGAACCGCAGTGCTGCCTTCTGGGGTCAAACTGAAACGTCATGTATTGACGCACCCTACGACAGGGCGTGTAATAATAATTTATTGGTTCCAGCTACTCCTTTACAACGGGGACACCGTGGGCAGGGCACGACCAGGCGTAGGTCAGATAAGAACACAGCATAGAAACACAATATTCAAAGGTGATAAGAAATAAAAACACAGCAAAGCACATTGTATTTTCAACACATTGACAGCAGATTAGAAATACATGTGTATTAAACATTTTTGATAAATTTCATTATCTACCTGTATTGTCATCGGTCTTTGGGTTGGGTGACAAAATGCACTCTGTTTAACCCTATTTAAAATATCAAAATTTTAAAATGTGTTTTAAAATGACCAAATAACTTGGTTATCTACTGTGCTGCAAATTCCCTTGATCACGCGCCACACTTTAACTTGAAGCTCCTTGATATTGCAAATAGGATGTTCCATTTAACGGCATCAAATGCTTGTCACATAATATTGTAACCAGGGTTGCAATCTGGGTCTAGTTTGCAAACAGACATATTTCATATTATTCCTATCCCAGAGAAACCATAAGTTCGTTATTTAAAACAGAATCAAGTTCATGTCTTTCACCTGTCTAGAAAAGTCATTTTGTAACAGCCATACTACACGTTGCAGTCAACATCAATGTGTTCAGAAATTATGCATACCTAATGAAATATCCCTATCAAGTTAATGTTTGGGGACGACTTATTGTAAGAAATTAAATCATAGAAATTTGTATTGTTAAAAACCAATAGGAAAAACTAGATACAAATTGTCACGGGACGTAGCACTGCTGGTATAAATACCTAGATGACTGGTTGCTCACGGAGCCGGTCTGAGACTTTGTAGCGGAGAAAATATGTGTGTTGTATGGCTCACAATACATAATTTTATATCAGCTAGTTTCATGCTGTATCATTCATTCATTCATTCAATTATGGTTCCTATTAATGGTTGTTTGATTTAAACTTGTGAATGAATGGTTGAAGTTTTTTCTTGGGGGGGGGGTTGTCTTTTGTGTGTGTGTGTGTGTGTGTGTGTGTGTGTGTGTGTGTTTTGTTTTTTATTTTTTTTTTTTTCGGGTTTTTTTTGTTTTTTTTGTTTTGCTTTTGTTTCATGGATTTTTCATTTCTGTCTGTCTCGTTCATACTTGGCTCAGCTAAACATTAATTATAATAAAAAAAAAACCATTTTCTATACCTTTGGTCTCTTCCAAAGGCAATGAAAAATACCAGTGTTATGGTCTTTCTCGTTAATGCTACGTTTAGCCCGGCTGGCAGATCACTGCCATGGAGTGTCGGGGTGAAAAAAAAATTGATGTCCGTCGTCTTCCCGTGTCTTTCCATGTACCAAAGCATCAAAAACAAGAACAATTCTATGTTCTTCACGGATTACTCACGATTATTTGGCGCGTTATTGACAGGGTTCTGGCATTGTTGGCGGGTTTGTTGCGTGTATATGGCCTCTCTGCATGAAGGGCAGTTGGCGGGTCATTTACGGATGTGGTGGTGGTGTGACGGTAGGTGGCAGGTCAGTAGTGGATATTTTGCCATCTTGTTGCAGGTGAATGATAGATCTTGGAGGACTATAAGAGCTGCTGTTGCTCTGGCCCATCCGTCAGTCAGCCGTGATTTTCCATAGGCCTTCTTAGTACTCTGCAGAGATTATGGGTAGGAGGCAGGGCAAGAAGCCTGCTTGTGCATCACCTAACCCTGGACGAGGCCGAGGAAGGCGGGCAACACAGTCATCTGATGGGTCATCCCCAGCTATTCAGGAATCTGGGCCTGATGCTCAAGCTCAGCCACAACAGCACACAGCAGTCGCCCCAAGAAGGCCAGGGGTTGGCTTTAGAAATGCATTCAGCAGGTGTAGTGGGGCTCTTGATGACTTCATCGGCATACGCAGCAATAATGGCATGGCAAACTTCAGGAATGAAGAGGGAAATTGTAGACCTGTGAACTTTAAAATCATATGCCAGAGTTGAATAGGCCTACTTGTCCCCTGTCGCTAGATGTCTCAGGGTTACGACAAGCTTCAGGCCTGGGCAAATGGCTTTTCTGTAGTTGGTATCACTCATTCTTATACGATGGGCAATCCCGTTCAAGATTTGATCAAAAACGTCAGGGTCCATCCTGGTAAAGTTCTAAAATGATGGGGCATTTTTCTCTCTGAACTGATTCATCCGAATTGCATATTGCCCATAAGATTACCTGGACTTCATGGACCCAAAGTCGTCTCAGTCCTCTCCTTTTCCTCTGCCTTCTACGAATAATATTTTCTTTTAAATGTGCCCTGCTATATGTGCACATATTTTATACCTAAACTACTAGAACCATTGAAAACAAACACAAGCATATATACATTTGGGATAAACTGGCGAGTTTATTATACTAGACCTAGAAGGGAGTGCCCTGCCTTGAGGGTCGGCACGAAAGTGAGGGGCTCGCAACAGCTAAATGCACCTACTGAGCGCCACACTCCAAGGTGTCGGTTGCCCTAGCAACACGGCACTCCCAATACAACCTACCTACACTACATCACCATATTAAACAAGCCTTCCCTCCCCCCATACAGATATTCATTGGAGAACACCAATACTACATAACTGCATATTAACATCCAGTGGGTCCGTCTGAGCCATAAGGGCTATCCAGTGGTAATGATAGCTCCTGATATCGCATGGGAATAGCTCAGTCACTCACAATAGTCTTGGCTTAAGATTGGCTCGGGATGTAACAGTGATATATCATAAATCCATGCATACGCAAGTATGTACACGATCCCAAATTGTCCGTAAGTGTATCCCGTGTCAAACCTAACCACACGTGCGAATTGACAGACGCGAGGGCCTGGCCCCGAAGTCTTGGTTGATATTCACTGTTCTTAGTGGTTGCCCAGAGGGCTGAACAACCATCTGTAATATTAGACATAAAAGTGAACCTAGATGCCTGTAAAATAATCTTAGGGAAGGCGGGACGGGAGCTTAAAACTAAGACAAAAGTGTAGTTATCGCTGACCGCATCCGCCCGCTGCTGAACTTGCCGTAAAACTAAAAGAAAGGCGCCAACCTAGCAAGCTGATCATGTGACCAGAGGGCCAATCAGGGCACGTGTGGGTACATCCACGCAGCTACAAGGCCCACTGCTGCATGCCGGTACATTTAAACATATATTAATACCTTAATATCTCCCTTAAATGTGCCCTGCTATATGTGCACATATTTTATACCTTAACTACTAGTACCATTCAAAACAAACACAGGCATATATACATTTGGGATAAACTGGCGAGTTTATTATACTAGACCTAGAAGGGAGTGCCCTGCCTTGAGGGTCGGCACGAAAGTGAGGGGCTCACAACAGCTAAATGCAGCTACTGAGCGCCACAGTCCAAGGTGTCGGTTGCCCTAGCAACAGGGCACTCCCAATACAACCTACCAACACTACATCACCAAACAAGCCTTCCCAAGTCCCAATTAGTTAGTGTTGATGTGAGACGCCATTTTTGAAATGGCTGAGATCTTAGTTGGGACCGAGACTGAGATGTAGCGTTTGTAGGCGTCACTGCGCCAGTCTCCCTGCAATTTGATCAATTCTGGGGAAACCCCTGCCTGGAAGGCCAAGGATGCTCTACCCCTTCTGAAGCTGTGTCCAGAAAAACATGGAACAGGCAAACCTACTGCTGCAATGACTGCCTTCAACATGTTAGTGAATACTGCATGTGTCAGGGCATATATTTTCCCCTCCTTCTTGTACATAAACAATGGATTGGGGGGCTGTCGGTTTCCATTCAGAGACATGCTATGTAAAACAGCTGTACCTGGGCAAAAGGGGTGGTCTTTAATCAGGGGCATGGGTACCTGCAGCACCCTTTCCCGACACTTGATAGTTTTGCTCCAGTGCACGTTTATGAAGGCCCCCCATGGATGAAAGTTAACATCACCCACTGTTAAGTGAATACTTGGATCAAATGCTTTCCCCGACTGTGGTAACAAATTTGACTTCCTAAAAAAACAAAAGAAGGCCACCAGTGCAGCAACCCAAAAGCATGCATGAAGGGAATCCGACATGTGTAATCTGTTAAAGATTTGCAGCAAAAATTTCTGTTGTCATAGGGCACTTTTGACTGACTGCTGTGCCCTTTTTACGCTTGATCCCCAGTATTACAGTTTCCAGAATCCAATTATCCTCAATGGGATTCGGAAATCCACACTCTAAGTGCAAAATACGTATGAGATTCAAGTGCTGTCTAACGCTAGAGTACCTTAATGAGCGGGCCAGAAAGGCCACATATCGTGTTAACACCACTTTACTAACTGGAACTGCATCATAACCAAAGAACACACAGAACCTCAAGTATGCTGTCCTCTGAGTCCGATATACTGCCTTAGTGGACTCCTGGTATGTAAAACTAAGACAAAAGTGTAGTTATCGCTGACCGCATCCGCCCGCTGCTGAACTTGCCGTAAAACTAAAAGAAAGGCGCCAACCTAGCAGGCTGATCATGTGACCAGAGGGCCAATCAAGGCACGCGTGGGTACACCCACGCAGCTACAAGGCCCACTGCTGCATGCCGGTACATTTAAACATATATTAATACCTTAATATCTCCCCTTCTTGAATATTTTGTTGCATCAACAAAAATGCACAAATGGTATTCTCTGCCTCTGTATCTGCCATTGTAAGATGCTGTCTGGCCATACAATAGTAATTTCAGGCCTTAAAAACCCTCTAAAAATACAAAGAACCAATAGAAAAACATACAAAGTGAATAATACATCATGACATCGTAGTGTGCTCGTGAATAGAGCAGCATGTCCGTATATTCAATGCTATGCTCCCGTCATTACCGCAAGGAGCATGTCATAACATCTCAATCACACCGCAACATCCGTACTATGACCGTCATCCAAGGTGTTTCAAACAGGTGACTGGCCCTCCTTTAACGTCAGAACATGGCCAAACAGCAGTAACACCCCGCCAAGGCCGTCATGTGCACGCAACATGATTGCCAGTTGGCCGTGACATATTCTGCAAACGGGGCAAAGACGATTTAATGGAGGTCCATCGAAGGTTTACGTACGGCTTAGTTGCGGTGTACTGACGGTGTTTCGGATAGATGACGTTTGTGGTGGTCAATTTTCCCCGCGAGCGATTTTTAAACAGGTTTAAAAATTGCTGGCGGGGAAAATAGGACTACACGGGCTACTGGAGAATATTACAGAGCTTGATGTGTTATTGGCGTTGCATGACGGGCATATGAACACTTCGCACGGGGTACTGACTCTCCCACCCCGTAAACGGCCCGCCAGGTACCGCTAGACCGCTGTAAATATAGCAAAACCTAACAAGAGTTGTCTGCAAAGCAACAAGTGACGACCAACGTGAACTTCTAGTCTTGGTAAAGCCATAACACTAGTATAGTGAACATGATGAGAAAACTTACCAATTATGGATTTGATAAATTTGGAAACGATGGACCTTATAGTCGGGGGCACAAGGCCCATTTTGGGGGTAGGTGGACACTTCATGCTATTTTTGTTCTGCCCCTTTTTCCATAAATTCGACATGATGGCTGATCAGAATCCACAGGACAACCCTTTCAGATCAGTATACCTCACCATGAAAATTGGCATTATTTCTGGGTACATTTGTGGGTTCGGAGCGACTAAGTTTTCAAGCACTTTTATCAATATTTCTTTAACTTATGCTATAAAGCCCCCCCCCCCCCCAAAAAAAAGAAAACGGTTAAACTTTTAGTTTGGATATTTCATGTATCCAGTATGACAAATTAAACATGAATAAGTTTTAAAATATAGTGTTAATTCATTTTGAGGTAAAATAATGCATATTTTATGGAAGAATTTCCGCATAATTTTTAGCATGATACGTACGATGGTTGGTGCACTGACTTCAAACATCCATTTGAAACTTTTTTTTTTAGTATCCTTCCATATGTCCCTTAAATAGATATAGGAGTGTTTGAACACAATTTAGTAAGCATTTAACCTACACAAAAACTGATAATAAACTTTAAATGCAACCCATACCCCTTATGAAAAACAAGAAAAAATTGCAACATTATGCAAGTCATAGAAAAAATGTCCATTTGGTTTGCACTGACCATGCGAGTAAAGAAACAAAGTCTATCTATCTATCTATCTATCTATCTATCTATCTATCTATCTATCTATCTATCTATCTATCTATCTATCTATCTATCTATCTATCTATCTATCTATCTATCTATCTATCTATCTATCTATCTATCTATCTATCTATCTCTCTATCTATCAATCCATGTATGTATGTATGTATGTATGTATGTATGAATATATATATATATATATATATACAACTTTTGACACGTAAAACAAAGATTTCTGAAACTAAAATAGTTGATTCAGTGATGCACTTAATTTTAAAAACAATTAATTGGTGCATTATCCATAGTCTGATTCCTCATCAGAACTGCTTGATGAGTCTTCATTAAGAGCTTGTCCACATTTGCCTGCCCTTCCTTTACATTTGCAGGCTACGCTACATGGAAGCTTAGCCTTCTTGCAGGAGCAGTTTCTCATACACAGACTCTTTAAGTATTTGCAGCTCGTAAGAGTTTGCACGGAGTTTGGAAAGCATGGAATATCCATGGCACATGGACTGAGATTTCGTTTTTTTTTCCAGCCAAACAGTGTGGGGGCCGGACGATTTCAATCAACCAAGTGGGCTCGCTTTTGCTCTAAAGTAGCGATGAGCGATCTTTGTAAATGGAGTCGAAAAGAATGTTGGGTGTGGGATGGGGGGAGACAACCTATATTCCTGGACTCATTGCTGACAAACAATTGTGCTCCCGATGCAGCAAGGGGAAGAATTGTTGCCCACCATACGCTGCCATCAGAAGATTTCTAGCTTCAGTGATAAGCTCTTCACTTGGTTCATCATTGTTTACTTCACCAAAAGCAGCCAATTCAAATCTAATATATCTTTAATGGTATGGTGAAATATTGTTTAGGTTGCGAAAGCTACAATGATGACTCCAGACCACCTCATATTTACAATTTAGCTGCCACAATGACATTTCGTTAAATGGATCGATGGATCTTTATGACAAGGCTGAATGTGTGCAGAAGCACTTGGTCATATAAAACAAAATATACAGTGACATTTTCCGTACTTAAGGAAAGCTAATCAAGAATTTTACTTTATGGTCATCCGAGAGAAAACATGAAAAAAAAAAATAAATAAAAGTAAACAAAAAACGAAAGAATCAACCCCCAACCCTCCAACCCCCCGCCTAGAAAAAAAAAAAAAAAAAAACTTGCTTGACCACTGGGTTTTGAAATTGCAGGGTACCATTAGGACGGGGTGCGATTTATTTTGGGTTGAATAGCAAACACAAATGAGGGAAGAGTATTTACACATGCTTTTGTTATGTGTGTGTGTGGGGGGGGGGGGTTGTTTGTTTTGTTTTGCTTTTTGTTGATTGTTTTTTAAATGTTTTGTTTGCGCTTTTGTTTTTGCTTTTTTGTTTTTGGTGTTTTTTTTTTTTTTGGTTTTTTTTTTTTTTTTTTGGTTGCCTTTTTCACCAATTTTATGTTTTTTGCCTGTTTGGGGATATGAAAACTTAATTGTTATAAGTGATAGAATAACCAAAATATGTATAAGTACATACTCAACGCCTCTCCTATTGATCTTTCACGTACCCTTTACACTGGGTGGGTCCATGCGACAATAGCCAAAAAAAAAATTAATAAAAAAATAAATAAAAATAAGCCATCCATACAGAAAGACACAAGACATAACATGCATCCGTGGATTCTTGTATTGCCGACGCTGAAACCGATCAAGGAAACCTGCTTATAAAACCTATTGTGTTGATTTGATTATAAGGTAAAAGGGAGAGCTAGACATTAATTTATTCCTGTGACCACTTAGCCGCGCGTTTTGTACAGGTGCTGTATTTCCTGAATTGGATACGTGAGTCACAGGACGTTTTAGAATCAGGACGTTTTAGAATCAGAATATGTTATATCTTGCATGGCTGATTTTGAAGAAAACAGCATATATATATATATATATATATATATATATATATATATATATATATATATATATATATATATATATATATATATATATATATATATATATATACATATATATATATATATATATGTATATATATTAATAAAGTAATCAACACCTCAAATCAATATAATTTTCATTACATTCATTCAGGTTTAAGCTCTGTTTCTGTTGTAAAAAGCGTGTATGGAGCACTGCTTTTTCGAGTCATGGATACTTGGGGTCACTTGTCAATAAATTTTAGATCTCCATTCTGGTGAGCTTCTATAGGAATGAATGGTCTTATATTTAAGCGGACAGACACTCCGTTGCAAAGACAAGCTTGCATTGTGACACCATTGCTCGAACCCAATGCGCTTGCCTGAACAAATTATTTTCTGGTAGAATTTACATATCCAAATTGATCTTGTCCTAGATCAAAACTGAGTCAAGAAATTCTGTTGACTTGGGGATTCCGATAATAATATGACTCCATACAATTCAAAATATTTTCTAAACAAAAAAAAAAACAAACAAACAAAAAAAACAAACAAAAAAAAACAAAACAAAAACAAAACAAAAAAAAGCTTAAAGTGAAGAACTGTTGTAGACGATATTTCACATCCGTGTGCATTTGAGCGATCCTAGCGGGAAAGGGTTACGGAGCTGTCACTTCGTTTACCTATATATTTTAAGGATTTTATTTTGATATTAGTGTTCAAGGAAAACTTACCTTGAAAAATGTATTTTTCGGTAAGGTTGTTACAAAGTCCATTATAAGTACATGATCAGTTTAGTACTTTTGAACTTATGTTGTATCACTATTTAGTTACACTTTGAGCTCTATATATTAGGAGATATACCTTCCCAATGGGGAGATGTGGGATAATTGGTTTACAGATGCTGGACACAGACAGTATCCCTACACTAGCTGCTCAAGGTGTATTCGAAAATAATGAAAAGCTGCTGCACTGAGATAGAAACTGAAACTGAAACTAAAAAACAAAAAAAACAAAAAAAAAAACAAAAAACAAAAGTTAACCCTAGTGGGGTC
>OZ026626.1:50938380-50950880 GCA_964020975.1 Hermodice carunculata
ACATGACAAAATGGTGATTATCTTGCAGGCTTAGTTACAGATACCGTAGGTGTGATTTTTTTTTTTTTTGAATGCAAGATAGTAAAATTAAAATTTATTAAAAGTTGGTTTGTTTACTTTTTTTGTAAAAGACAAAATGAATTGACAAAGAGGTTAAAGAGTTTAAACAAACGGTTGTGTTGCTATTGACGAGACAATCTGTTGCATAACACCTGAATCTTTGTGATGAATGTGAACCCAACGATACTTTGACGCTCATAAATAAAATGTTTGGAAATAATTTCTAGCTTGATAAACATAAGGTCTCTGCCTCCACCATTCAGCGAAAGTCTTTGCATCCTATGATAAGGGCCTGGGGCCAATTTTCTTTCTTCTTCAGATGGGCCCAGCTCACGCTACTAGAAGTCTCCCTGGCTCCGAGCTTTTTTCAAACTAACCAAGAACTCGACTCACGATGAATATCAGTTTGTCAAAAATGGATAAGTGGATGGTAATTATTGTTTGTTGACGTCCATCCTTGTTCCAGCCTGACAATCAAACAAACAAACAAATGAACAAAAATCAATTCGTCATTGCCTCCAGATACATATAAGGTTATAATCACAGCTTTCTGCGAGTTATATTCAACATATGTTTGGCGCCAGATCAAATGAAAATCGCGGCAGACTTCTTCATCACAATCTTGAAGTCATGCCGGGGGGGGGGGGGGCATAAAAGATGCCTTATCTAATCAATTATATAAATACGACTGTCAGAGATCACAGTGTTTGCTGGTGACACCCTTGCTTGCACTGAAAATGTTGACACCTACCAAGGGTGACATGAATAAATCTCAGAGGAGCACTCTGTGCTATCAGATTTGACCAAATTAAGATGCTGGGCGCAGATCTCAGATTAACAGGCTTTGTACCCCCCACCCGTCTCCCTATCATGGCAAATGGAACACAACAGTAATGGACATATATAGCCTGAGTTCATAGAGTGCTTGCCAGTTCAACAGACTACTTTATTGTAGGACATTAAGCTAATACATGATAACAGGATTTCCACAAATTCTAATCTTAGCACTAAAATAACCGATTGGAACAGAAAAAAAATTTTTGTGGTCAATTAAAATTCAGAAGTAACAATGCCCTGAAATAGAACATAAGCCTCTTGCATTGTGGAAAGGAAGAACACTATTTACGACAACAAACCCGCCAGAGGGGGGATATACTGTAATGATCATCGTCGCTTGATCTGGTTCACTAGAACAAGGTAATTTATATTCAAGGAACTGCCCAGATAGATGGATGATTGACTAAGGCTGAAGGTGCGAAGCTAGCATGCATTAAGACTGGAACGTTTGGATCAATTTTACCCATTCATTTTTTTTTTCACAAGTACGCTAAACCTATATATTTTCTGATTGCTTCATACCCGTAGAACTCCCATGTTTTTTTTGGGGGGGTGGGGGGTGGGGGATGGGGGGTGTTTTTCTTTTATTTTTGTTTGTTTGTTTGTTTGCTTGTTTTTGTTTGTTTGTTTTGTTTTTCTTCTCCAGGATTTATCTCCTTTTTTCTTTTTCTTAGGTTTTATAGCATTATATCTGACTTTATAGAATGTTCACATTTTTCTCACAAAAATTGCACATTTTTTTAAAGTTGTAATCAGAAAAAATTGAATATATATATATATCTATATATATATATTCATGTCCAGGTCTGATTCAATGGTGGGTCCTGAAAGAGCATATATAAAAAGTTGTATATTTTGTAAGTTGGTCATAACAGGTTTTTCATATGCTTTCTAAAAAAAATGGTTCTAAAAGTCATGGAAGAGGTGGTGGCACACAAAAAAACCATGGATCCTCTCCTGGAAATGATATATTTCCGACGATGTCCGTTGATTTTACTGTGATAGGACAATTCTTTTGTTCGTGAGACTTGATCCCAAGTGCATAGGTTGTGTGAAATGTTCCGAGGAAATTGCGTTGAAAGAAAATGTCAATTCTTATGCATTTATGTCTGTAATATGACACATACTCACATCTTCTGTCCTGTGTTTCTATTATTGTAGGAAGTAAACTAGTAGCGTTACCTCTATGATGTTGTCATTTAAAAAGAAAAAAACACACACAAAAACATATTTTGTGGCTTAAAACTTGACTTTTTTGTAACTTGGGAACATCAAACGTAGCCACCCTTGGCTTGTCTGGGTGTGGGTTCATATGGTGCTTTCCATATTACTGGCTTGTGTTAATCTGTTCTTACGTCAATAGAAAATTTCAAAGTAGTCAGGACAATGGTAGTGATTAGTCACTACTGGTCCTCTCTTCTCCACATGGCTAATGCTTTCCTCTTCCCTTTGTCGAATAAATGATTGTCCAGAGAGTGGCACTAAAGTTTCGATGACTTTATTGAATATACTGCTTTATGTGAATACAGGTATCACAATAAAGTCCATGGGTGAGCATATATAGTATATAGTGTCCGAAGTTACGGATGGTGCCTACTTGTATGCCCTTCAAGTCTCTTCTGCCTCGTGGTCCTTCTATCTTACTCATACCACGTGACCAACCAACCGATTACCATAATAAAAGAATTGTTACTATATGACATCCCTCTCAGTGTATTTAATCTTAAATCGGAGATTTAAGATTGTAAGTTAAATTCAAAACAATAATAATATGGCATACAAGTACGAACACAGTTTGTGAAAAAATAAACTCCAGTTAGCCATCATTCGCATGCCAATCTCACCACATTACAATAACATCTGTTTAAAGTTTACCATGATAAATTATAACTAGCAAGCTCCTATAATTGTGTAAACTTATTTGAAGCTTAACATCAAAGAGAGCAGGTGTAGTCATACAGTATAATGTTATATTAAATTGCAAACCATATAATGTTTAACTGAGAATAACAATAAGTAAATAAAATATAAATTCTACCTCTATGTTCTCAAAATAACATTTTAATTCACTATTTTTGAGTCATATAGATGCAAGTATAACGCAAGTATAACTTTACCACAACATCAGTAAGTCCTTATCATTTGCTTGCATGACATGGGAAATTCAACACCAATTATAAGTTGCAGTAATATTATGTAGGAGTCTTAATATAACGTCGTATCTCATTTCAAGACCAATGTTATTAATATATATGCATTTCTTATAATTGAATGAATATGCTTAACACAACGAAATATTCATTAGCCTATATACTTGAAGATAGATATAGCCAAAAACAATTGACACATACAATATTAACACGATATGAACACGATCAAACAAAACTTTCATTTCAATAGAAGCTTTAGCCAGAAAGTTATCTTTTAGGTTTTCATAATACGCTTGAAAACGAGTGAGTCCAGGAAATCTGAATGTTTTCCCAAAGAGCTTAGATGAAAATCATTCACATAAAAAGACATTTCCAACTCGTTCAGCATATAGTTATGTTTTGCCCTTGTAGTCATTGACCTTACACGATATCTATGAGGCCTGTTAAAGTTCTCATATTGAAACATAAAGAACAATACATACTTACTTTGCCCAAAACTGTGAATAATGACAAAAATGACCTGTCGTAGATAATTGTTGCATAATAGCTGGATGTCTTTGACTTAACATATCCTAAGAGTAAATAAAAAATGCTGATGTGTAACCTATATATCCTAGAATCTTAATCTTACTATGCCGACTATATACTTTTTAATGATAATACTGCTGAATTTAATATTAGAAAGCTGATAGCAACTAGTTTCTAAATTAAACACAACTGTTAATTTCTTAATGTCCGTATATTTCACTTCACTCTGTTAGCATACCTTCATAAAATATGTTGCATTTCACACACCCATGTAGAGTATTTTATTAAACCTTTTTGGTATACCTGTGCAAGCAAGTTTTCTCTCTTTCAGTACGCTCTCAATTATGGTTGTGTGTCTGAGTACATGCCAACTTTACACCAATACCGATACTCCCGTTTGTTACCGCATTTTGGCATAGAAACCAAGACTTGTAAGTCACCAATATGAAAACGTGCTTTGCAAAGTTTTACTTTGTCTTCATTTTTAGGAGCTTCTATTGAAAGTTCAAGCAACTTTTCTTTTTCTTTTTCTCCTAGTTTGGTTGGGGCAGCTAAACCATAATTTTGTGTCATATTATTAAACAGTCTGCCCTGTGTCGGTGTGAGAATAGGGGTAATACCAAGATGGACTCTGTTTTTACATCGAATTAAATGGCCTCTTACACCCCAAAATTATGAAATTAGTACAAACTAGTATCATAAGAAGATAGAGATATATTCCCCGCACCATATGGTGCTTTACATGTAAAATACCCCAAAATGTGATTTAGCATTGGTTTTGTTATGACCCCTTCCATTGTACTAGCCAAACGTAATTTCCTTATCCTCTGCTTTCTCTGTATTGCTTGACTTTTCAGTAGTTTGTTAACATGAGGAAGGCCATGTTTACTTATCCTCAATCTCGATCATTGTCCTACATGTCTTTTATCCTGTTTATAAACTATTGTGTTTGTGTATCTTTTGTTTGATGAGATACAACTTCTTCTCTACCCTTCTTGGGCATGTACTGCTGTCTAAATATAACCCCCTATACGTCACCCCATGTTTGACACGTCTGGGACAACAAATGTGTTTTTGTTTGTTTTTTGTTTTCGGTTTCGTTTTGTTTTATTTATTTTTTCGTTTATTTTATGTTGCTGTTTCTTGTTTTTTGTTTTGTTTCGTTTTTTTTTTTTTTTTTCTTTTTTTCTTTTTTGTTTTGTTTTGTTTTGTTTTCTCTTTTTTCTTTTTGATTATGTGTCTGTGTGTGTGTGTGTGGGGGGGGGGGGCTATATATGTTTTGCTTAACCAGATGTTTCCAAGTGTTTTCTCATAAAAAAGGGCCTATTGTCTTGGGGCGATACCACTCACAGTACTACTAGTGCCATCAAAATGAATAGTAGACGACTGAGAATAATGTACAAACATGAGTAGTGTATAAATGCGGCAAGACTCACGACAGCTATTACATTGACACGTGCTGTCAACATCCGGGCAATTGAAGGGTCTAAACCATTTTTTTGTATTCCTTTTTACCACACCAGGAAGTTATCCTGCTAGCGTAAAGCAGAGTTGATCAACGACTTGCAAGAAAGACATTAAGCTTTAAGGTAGGTCTCAAACGTTAGAAAATTTTCACTGTCACTCATTATATGAATACTTAACGGTTATTACTTACAGGTAATATCTGATCCCAACAGCTTTTTTTACATTTCTGTAAAGCGATACCCGATTTGGGGATTTGGATTAGATTTTTAAGCTTCTCCGTAGTATTAGCATTGTACCTGATAGAAGCACAACTGCTTACGTGGTTGTCTTAGTACCCATAGTCTGGCTTTGTGATATACCGAGCGCTGCCTGTCTGGGGAAGGGAAGCAATACTTATATTTTGGGAATAAACAGGACTTAGAACAAACAGATGTTAATTTATTTTCGTTGCCAATTTTGGAAACACTAAAGGAATAAGACTTTGGTATTTGCAAACTGACTTCTTTTCTAAAAGCCACTAATTTTGTGAAAAAGGAGTATCTAGCCCTGTCTGTAACAATAATGTGCCCGTGTATCCTGTGTATTTGACAAGCGTTGACTGCGTGCTTTGTGGCGGGAAATCATTATGCATGTTTCGTATCGTAAATGCAATTATATCAGCAGCTATCCATGGGCACATGACCAAGTTGATATGAAACACAAAGAGCACAATGCCTATGTGAACAAAGACATATCACCATAAAGCATTCCCTCGGTTACCTCGGCTCAGTAGACCATATCACAATTTTGAGCAACTATGCCCGATATAGACCAAGTATTCAAGTCTGGTGTCATGCGCCATCACCTATATGTGCATCTGCATGAAGTTTTCGTTGGGACATTCAACAAAGGGTCATTACTAAAATACACAATTATACCCTTTTTGACCAGAACTCCCGTGACACAAATGATACCGAAAACAAAGAAAACACTGAGTGATTGAGAATGACAAACTCATTATATATCACAAAGGGTACTTTTTGTGGGGGGAATCATAATTGACGGCGGGTGGGTTTTTATTTATTTTTGATTTTTTGATTTTTTTGTGTGTGTGTTTTTTATGAACCGACGCGAATTCCAACTGTAAAAAAACCCTGCACCTTGCTCTCCAACCGTGCCAGATTTGAATTTATCTATCTTTATTGGAGCAGTTACTGTGCTTAATGCCCTGAAGCAGTAATTGTGCCTCCGTTTTGATTTAGGAGATTCGTTTTCCTTGAAATATGATAGAAAATCAGGCTCAACCAAGCAACTGTGGATTATTGTCAATTTTTCTTTTTTTTTTTTTTTCGCTCACATATATTGCCAATAATAAAATAAATATGTAAATTGCTTTCCCATATGCCGAAGCAGTGTGACAACGTTAATCAAACTATTATATGCGCAATCATTTAAGCTCAGTCACTCTAGCTTATAGTTTGAATGGTAATAAGTTGTCCACCTGTCATTCCATTCATTTTTAGAATGTGAGCTTATCACACCATCGGGCCGAACATTGCGTCTACACACTAATGTTTAGTCACGTGCATACTTGTTGACAACCCTGCAGACTACATCTGCTTCATAATATTCAATAGAAAGGGTTCCCGTTCTTGCATAACCACCCTCGAATCATAATCATAACATTCTTTTCAGAAAGGCAAGATAATTGCAAGTTATTTCCCTGTGGCGAGTATCGCAAGAAAGGACTTTTGGAGACTTGATTGGGGGGACGAATGGTGGTGTCATGGATGCTCGATAGTAAATAATATGATGCATATGGCTTTTGTCGCGCAGCTATGTTGTATATGTTGTGTATACAGGCAAGAGGTCCTTTTTTTTACAAAGAAACCTTCATATATATATATATATAACAAAATTTTTAAAAGTAGAATAAGGTCGCACCGTGAAGCAAAGCTCTCTTACTTATCATTACAACACACTACAACAGGAGAATAGACTACGCAATAAGTAGAAACAAACCAGTGTTAAGGGTGTAGTTGAAATACAGTAAAGAACGGCGTCGACAATACTTTCATTTTATTTTGTGGTGCACAAGTCATAACCATATAATAGAATTCGTAAAGCACAGGATGGAAAGGTAATTTAATTGTGCAACGTGTTCCTTTGGCGGATATAGAAATGCCATTCGCAGAGGTTTTGGGAGATTTTTTTCGGATTTAATACCATGACCACATGCATAACTGAGATAAAACTTGGTCCTTTCTCAATATGTCTGATTTCTAGCCGCTACAACCCATGCCCACTTGGGAATGGGAAAGAGCACGACGTCTCTTATCCTTTAAAAAGGTAAAGTAACACATTTACTTCCCCAATTTAGTCTCTTCCTGCCTTCTGACTGGTCTTCAGTGCAATGAACCTCGGCAAGTTAATTGCTCTACCGTTGGACAGCAGATAAAAGAAAGCGTTTTACTAAATCTCTTGTGATTGAAAAAATTGAACAGATTCGAGCCTGCGCTGATGTTGTACAAGCTTCTGTCACTACCAGAATCATGAATTAGTTCCAGCAGCTGCACCGGAAATAAATCTGGCTACAGCTTACTTATCATTTAAGCATGCCAGTCCTCTTATAATCAGTTTTAAAGACGAACACTTTATATTCATGGAAAAAAATATAAAAGAAATAAACCATTTGCAGACATTTTCAGTCAGCAGCAATTCCAAATATTTATATATTCACGATTGTATACAGATATCGCTTAATATGTTTTAAAACTACCTTCCCGATAACCTTGTTAACAGAGCTTAATATTGATATATGTATATAAATCCATTGTATTAGCACGTCTATGTTCTGGCAATGTAAGACGGTGTGGCAGCTTTCACAGTTGTATGCAAATTAAAAATGAATAAATAAAAAAAAATCCAGACAAAACAAACAAACAAAAAAGCAAACAAACTTAAGGGTATATTAAGACTCCAAGTGTGAGTACAAGTTTTGAAAATAGATGAAGAACTGCCTTTAGGACCAGTCCTTGCTGACGTGCATATCTTGGCTGTGCATGTGAGGCAATTTACTTTAATGAGGAAGCTTCAAAGTAGAATAAGTATTTGCCGGCCACATTAGAAGCTTAGTCAAACTTTAAGTACAAAGACAACTTACAGTAGAAATTCAACTTATGAAACAGGGCCATGTTGGGGTTTCTTTGACAGTGCCGTATAATATTGCCATTTGCAAACATAGTGACATGAAAGGGAATTTGTAATTTTGAATAATTCTTTCATCTGAATGAAAAGACGAGACAGAATAACACTTTCTTTGGATAGATTCAGCAGATTCAGCAGAATGAATGTGGATATAAGGCATAAGTTTGAAATGGCATGGGTAACCTCTGCAGCCAGATTTTAACATAACAATTCAGTATTTTTAGCTATTTTCTGTATGCGGAAACTTCATTTTTTAGTTTTATGACATGAACCGTTGAAAGCAACTCGTGCTTGAGAGCCTACCAGCCAAAATCCCTATAACAAAGATAAGGAATTGTAAATATTGTCACACATCATTGGCATTTCATGACAAGCTGACCGTATTGTCAATGCATGTTTTGTGAACAAGGCAGACAGACCACTTGGACTATATGTTTTTGAGCAAAGAGATTTACGCTAAGAGCTATAAGATTCCTACAAACATATGCATGCAGATTATATGGTTCATACATGTAAAACACAAATGTGTGAGTTGATATCAGTAGACTACAGTTAGTGTCTTTGTACTGGCTCATCACACAGAAGCACATGTACAATCATCATCTTGTCAATAAACCCATTAGTGTCCATTCATACCACTGTTAATGTGTTGAACCACAAGGACGGTATACCAGTAGCAGTGGTATTGGTCTCAGTGGCTGTTCAGGGAGATGCAGCTACAGACGTAAGTGGTGAAAGGTGTTGTCATGGCATCTTTTGTGGCCGCGATTTTAGGCATTGTTTTGTGAACAGCAGTCACATGGTCACATGACCTTTCGTATTCATGGAATTTCAGTTTTCCTAGGAAGAAGTGTAGAAACAACAACAACAACAACAACAACAACAACAACAAAAAAAAAAAGAAAAGAAAAAGGTTGCCAGTATTTACAAGATATTACATGTAATTTTTTATGGTCTCAGAAGAATTAGCAATGTTCTTATGCTTTACTTTGCGTAATCGAGTGCTGCTTTGAGTTAAAAGAGAGAGGCAGTGGTCCATCATTTAACAATAAACGATTACTTGCATACAATTTGGAATAATGCTGTTTGTCAGATGTTGTCAGATTCTGGCTATCTGAATGAAGAGATGAGACAGAATGAGACTTTTTTGGATAGGGTCAACAGATTCTGCAGAATGTCTTGTTGATATCAGTAAACTACAGTTAGTGTCTTTGTACTGGCTCATCACACAGAAGCACATGTACAATCATCATCTTGTCAATAAACCCATTAGTGTCCATTCATACCACTGTTAATGTGTTGAACCACAAGGACGGTATACCAGTAGCAGTGGTATTGGTCTCAGTGGCTGTTCAGCGAGATTCAGCTACAGACGTAAGTGGTGAAAGGTGTTGTCATTGCATCTTTTGTGGCCGCGATTTTAGGCACTGTTTTGTGAACAGCAGTCACATGGTCAAATGACCTTTCGTATTCATGGAATTTCAGTTTTCCTTGGCAGAAGTGTGCCAGTATTTACAAGATAGTACATGTAATTTTTTATGGTCTCTGAAGAATTTGACAATGTTCTTATGCTTTACTTTGCGTAATCGAGTGCTGCTTTGAGTTAAAAGAGAGAGGCAGTGGTCCACCATTTAACAATAAACGATTACTTGCATACAATTTGGAATAATGCTGTTTGTCAGATGTTGTCAGATTCTGGCTATCCGAATGAAGAGATGATACAGAATAAGACTTTTTTGGATAGGGTCAACAGATTCTGCAGAATGTCTTAGGAAGTAGGACATTTTATAGAAATGACATGGATAACTTCCAAATTTCAACATAACAATTTGATTATTTCTAGCTATTTCCTGTATGTAGAGACTTTATTTTTCAGTTTTGTGGCAAGAAATGTGGAGAGAAAACCGTGCTTGAGAGCCTACCAGCCAATATCCATATTGCAAAAATAAGCATTTGTAAATTTGTCATGCACCATAGGCGTTTTCTTACAAGCTGACCGTATTGTCAATGCATGTTTTGTGAACATGGCAGAGAGACCAGTTGGACTATGTGTAGTTCAGCAGAGAGCAATGAGATATGTCTGCTTGACACATTTGGCTAAGTTGGAATGACTTAATATAACACAACTTGTATTGCCCCTATTTACATCAAGGTGCGTGGACTAAAATATATAACAGATAGCCCAGGCTACTTTTAAGTGTGATACATATATTGAAAGTGCTTCAAAAGTACGGAATATACGATTAGTGGGAGTGACAGATACTGCTGTAAATGTAGGAAAGGCATTGCTATTTGCAATAAAATCAGTAATGGTTTAAGATGTTGATGATACTAGTATATCATTGAATGTTTTTGCAAAAGTCTCAGAGTAATTGAAAACCTGTTGGTAATTGTTTGGACACTTTACGCAAGGTAGCCATTAGTTTGATTGGGGCTATCAAGGTCATGTATGCGATGTTAGCATTGCGTACTGCAGTAGTGAGGGCTTGCACTTCAAATTGACTTTGCCTGTGTGAGGACAGGGCAGTATGAAAGATATGATGTGATTTAGCCTGTAACTTGTTAAAGATAGCCAGAGGTTCAAGGTTTGATAACTTAGTTTGAATACCTGACACAAATTTTTGGAGGATACTGGTCTTAAGAACCAGTCTTTTAATGACCCACCTGTTTTGGATGGCTGTTCTATGGGCTTTATTTAAAAGACACATGCTTTCTTGCAGAACGTGCACAATTTCAGATTGGCTTTTCTTGTTGTATAAGACTGTCTTTAATGCATCAAGCTGCTCTAGGTGGATACTCCAAATAAAATAAAATAAAAAAATAAAATCAAAATCGAGACTACTGCTGGGATGATGGAGCGTTAGGAAACGTTTACAATATGAAAGGGAATAGATCTGGGACTAGCAAAATTAAAATATAAAACACAACCCCCCCCAAAAAAAAACAACCCAAAGTTATGACTCATTTCAATTCAGTGCAAATGGGAGGTCAACAAAATTCTTATCACTATTATGTATTATTGATTTGATTTTTTGAAGGGTAATTTGATAAATCGCCTTGTTATAATAATGTTGCAAAAGGTCATTATAGTTCATATTAAAGTGTAATCAACATAACAGTCAATTTATATTAAAGTCTCAAAATTCAATTCATTACCTCAAGCATTACATGCAGTAACCTTTGTCAGCCAGCTCTCAAGTGTACACATGAATTGTGGCAGGTCAATCATATCTAACCTTTTGTTCCAAACGATTGAACATAGCACCATATATGTAACTCGCCTGACTTTTTTTTTCAGCACGATGACAAATATACATAAATGTCATCTGACATTATGCCATTTATTTCACTAGGCCTAAAATTTGTGAATCCCATTGCACTCAACCTGAACGTCAAGGTCTTTTTGACTTCATTGACCAGACCATTGCAGACCCACAATGTTTCCATTGTTTATCGGTATCCTAGCAACACATGCATAGATGTGCTCATACCCGACTTTATAACAATAATTTCCATCATGCCTTATTGTTCTATATACAACCACTACTTTAGTCAGAACAATATTGTCGTAAGAACAAGACTAAAACATGACACCTGTAATTACTCACACAGCCTTCAATAACATGAAAATAATAAGCATGTGTATTAAGACGATTGCCATGCTAATAGAACGTCAGGTTTCTTTCAGGCGGGCGAAGTATATAAGATAAGATTCTAACCAGGTGGAGAAAAGCACCACTGATTGTAATTAGATAAAGCTTTCCAGGTATGGCCCACAGGTATCAATAGCTACAATGATGATTTGACAAGCGGCCTCTGGTATCGGCATGTCTTGTATTTGAATTCTTTTTTTTTTTTTAATTTTTGTTCTATTATATGTAATATAAACTTGAATGTGGTTTACTATTTCCTTGTATTCAATGCCAAAATTATCTCCTTCGGACTTGTAGATGTGTTTTTAAATAGACATGTCTTGTAAGTTATTATGGCAAGCTTCTAATATTAATGGTGCTAGGTCTCTTAGTAGTACAAGGTACAGCCTGGGGTCTAGATCAAACCTGACTGGTGATGCTATGCAATAAAGCGGTGAATCTTCTAATAAATATTGATGTAAATATTTTGGATGATGCTTGTTTACCTCTAAAGCCATAATTATTTGGGCTCTTGATTTGTCCTTTCTCTGCAAAGCCTCAACAGTAGATCGACTGGTTAATTTCAGTACGTCTTTTAATAACCATTGGGTGTTGGCATCATCTACTTTATTTCATAGAT
>OZ026626.1:50955880-50966880 GCA_964020975.1 Hermodice carunculata
CATTTTTACATGACCTGACGGGTCAACTCAGGTTATTTTATGGTCCATGGTCCGTTTTTCTGTCGGTCAACAATTCTAATAACCCCTTAATGCATACTTTTCAACCTGTCATTTTTTAAACAATACGCAGGGCATCACTCGTGGTGCAATATTTATAAAAATGGAAACTTTCTGGGTCGAAAATTGTTTTAGTTTAAACTGACACAAACAACGATTGGAGAGAGCAAGAGAAACACAAAAAGAAAGAAAAGGAAGGGAAAAAAATGTGTAAATAAACAAAAAGAGATAGAAAGGTAGAAAGAAAGAAAGAAAGAAAGAAGGAGAGAAAGAAAGAATGAAAGAAAGAAAGAAAGAAAGAAAGAAAGAAAGAAAGAAAGAAAGAAAGAAAGAAAGAAAGAAAGAAAGAAAGAAAGAAAGAAAGAAAGAAAGAAAGAAAGAAAGAAAGAAATGGGCTGGAAAAGAAAGCTGCGATAGGGTGAGTACAGAAGAGACGGACAAAGAAATTGAAGGTAGCCCTATAAACCTTAATACAATGATAAAATTAACCATGCGTTCATTTTGCATGAAAGTGTTAGTCTACACATTTTGGTCCAATACAAGTCAGAATGCTTGTGGGATGTCAATTACGTGGTTATCAATAGAAGAAAAAAGACCTTCCCAATGGCGTACACTACATTGTGTGCACTTGGCAAAGAATCAGTTTCATGTGCCTGTGAGGTTACTGAAATATCTTACATTGAATTTGATAACAAAATCATATCAAAGAATCAGCAACACAGCATGTGTATTTAACGGATTTTTTTTTATCTGCTGGAGAAAACTCTCAGACGCTCATCAAACTGGTACAACCTCATTTAAATCTTAACCAGGTGGCAGCACAAGCTAGTGTCTTAGTCAGTGTTCAATAAGACACAACTTTTACGGCCTTAATGAAGACAGTATACACGGATACATTGTATGCTATCATCTGATCTGGGTATACAAGTAAAGATGGATGGGTTTTTTTTTTTTTTTTTTTTTTTTCGTTTTTTTTTTTTTTTTTTTCGTGTGTGTGTGTGTGTGTGTGTTTTGGTATTTTGTTTTGTTTTGTTTTTCTTTTTGCTTTTTTATGTTTTTTGTTGTTTTTTGTTTGTTTGTTTTTTATTTTTTGTTTTTGTTTTTGTTTTTCTTTTTGTTTTTTGTTTTTGCTTTTCTCTTTGCTTTTTCGGTTTTTTTTGTTGTTGTTTTTGTTTGTTTTTTTTTTTTTTGTTTTGTTTTGTTTTTTTTTTTTGTTTTTTTTTTTTTGTTTTTTCGTTTGTTTTGTTTTGATATAAGTGAAACTTAAGGCCAGAGTTGGCATAGACCAACCATGCTTAGAGTCATGTGGCTCGTAAAAACTTTATTCTGATCTCACCATATGACAGGCGAAATGTTTGAAAATTTCACAAGTTGAGCTTCTCTCCTGGTTTGAACACTCTGTCAGTGCAGTTGCAGATGGATACAATCATGAAGACCTTTTATTTTCTGTAAGCAATATCTACAAGGGTGGATTGCTCATTTTGTTCTGCTGATGCCACAAATGGATTTGTGGCTTCTGGAGACTCTTAATCTCCTGCTGGAACTGATATTGCATCACTACTTGCCTGGGAGCTCCTGGTGCCACTGTTACTGACCATAATGAGGAAACAGGAACTGGCTCTTGTTGGGTGGGTGAATGTCATCCCTGGCAATGACAATGATATGATCCAGGTGTGTTGTTCATCTGTTATTGCTTGGATGTCTGACAATGTAAGTTAGATGTACTAGAATTTAGGTTTCTGTACCATATCTATTTTTCTTCCCTGCATGTTCTGCATATGAACAGGCTGATACTTATCAAATCACTGGGCATGAGGTTGTTTCATATCATGCTGTTTCTATTGTCTGTCCTATTGTAACTGCCCTTATGCATTCAAGCTTGGCTTCTAAAAGGGTGACGTGTGTATGAGAAGCTCAGCATGAAAGCTCAGCTGGGCTTCTACCAGTTACTGTGTGTAAGGTGTTCCAGTACTGAAATAGTATATGTGATAGCCGCTGTTGGAGACGTGTATTTGTTTAGGTTTTGGCAAGCATGTTTTTTAATTGTTGTACGCTACACTTAGCTTGGTCATTATTGCTCAGTGATAAATGGGACGCATATGTGACAGATGCCATTAAGCTTCATGAAAGATCCTAATTATCCTGAGGTAAGCTGGAGTCCATTACTTGAAACACATTCCTGTAGCAAATAGCTTGGGCAATTCCGTTATTGTATTATCTGTGGTGGTATTGTTCATGTGTCCACCTTCCAACTATTGAAATGGCTGTCATATACAATTAAGTAACTGTGGCCTTGCCTGTCAGCAAAGTTAATGTGGATCCACCACCATTGGTGTGTTGCCCATGGCCATGCCCCGAGGAATGTTCTTAACAGTTGGACTTTCAGGCCATCTTCTCACTAATTCCTCAATGTCTGCAGTTAGTCCAGATCCACCACATAAAACTTTAAGCTATGGCTTTAATGTGGACCATGCCTGTGTGCATAGCCTGCACTCCTGGAGTAATTACCTCATACTTAGAAGGAATCACGTCCCTACTACCGCAAAGAAGGCATCCCTTGCCCAGGGATAATTCGTCATGGTGCAAGTGGTATGGGTAGAGTCAATCTTTACGGACACAGCTGGATGGCCATCCATATAATGTGAAGTCATATGTTTTTGACAAGTTCTTATCTTTTCTGGTGGCTTTAGTGATTTCTTGAGAAGTTAATGGAAGCCCTTGTACTGATAGTATGTAGAAGCATTCAGTTTCCAAAGGGTCAGCTGTGTCAGGTGAACCAATTTCTAAAGGACTCTGGATTTGAGCATTTGCAATTTATTTAGAAATTCAAACAACTTTTTCTTACTGATATAGTCCAAGGAGCCATTCGGGCAGCAGTTATAGGAGGAGGTCATGTTATAGGGCCAAAAATGGAGTTGAGCAGATGACAATCTGTAACCAGCGAAAAGCTATGCCCAACAAGTGCTGATGAAAGTTCCTAACTCTATATCGGATGGCAAAGGCTTCCCGCTCAATTTATTTTTTATTGCTGCTGCACTCAATATTCTGGGTAGTGTTAACTATTGTTTCGCAGATTGCTTTCACCTTGTCTTGAATCGGTTGAATGCCCTTTGTGATAACAGTGTGCCCCAGGTAGTTAACTGAATTTTTGAGGAACTGGCCCTTGATCATATTCAAATCTACATTGTGCTCATTCAATCTGAAGAAAGGTGGAGCTAATGTGGCCACATTCTCCTCCTCAGAGCTTCCCAATATAAGAATATGATCTACTAAAAGACAGGGCATTAAGAATTTCTGATTTTGTCCATCCTAGCTTGAAATACTGAAGGAGCTGTCTTTACATCATAGGCCAAACCTTGCATGTGGCACAGCTCCTTATGAAGTGTTTAAAGTAAGCAGATGATCAGAATCTTTATGTACTTCAAGCTATTTCAAAGCACGAGACTGATTTACAATGCTGAATGTATGAAGCGTGCCACAATTTCGAGTCAGTTTTGTAAGGAAATCTTACACTGTGTGCAAAGGATAATTGTAGTCTTCAATGGCATTGTTGATTTCCTTGTTGTCGCCTCATACATACGAGTTGAAGACCATTTATTTTGTCTAAATTTGGTTGATAATAAATATACTTCGATAACGTGTTTTCGACTTAAATGCTTATGAATTCCATTCTTTTCTGACATGCCTAATTACATATTTACGCATTGTTAAGAAATTATTCAAATTTGACTGTATTTACTCAAATGTCACAAATGTGACCAATCATTGTTGAGGCATTGACACAGGCTTGGTGATGGAATAGAGCTTTATTGTTTGGAAACTTTTAAAGTGTCGAGTAGGTGTCATCATTGGGTTTGTTTTAAAATTCTGGTGCAGGCTGTATATTGTAGCAGAACTTGTTAAGTTTGTACAGGTGGTCAAGCTGCAACTGTTTAATTTACCCAGGGCCACATATAATGTCCCAGTTTGTTTCTACTTCAGTTATACACTGGTAGGTGGTTCAACTGAGATAAGCTATCCAGCTACAGTAGGTACATACTAGTTCAGGGGTAAGTTAAGTTTTTCTTATCTAGACTTGTTATATACAAATATAGCACTTGTATTTGGGTTGACAGAAACTGTTTATTCCTAATGAACCTCTGCATTTATAAGCAAAAATTCACTTATTTAGCCAATTCGTCATTTGCCACATTCATATTTATTCATTAGTATGTAGGATGCCTTTGCTGAACATGTAGCTAAGACAAGGAGCCGCTATGTGCTAACATTTTCTGAGAAGTTACGAGTTGATGACCATTTATTTTGCCTAATACAGCCTAGTTCAAAATTCTACAGAAGAACTGGTGCACTATGGACAATAGTACTTCCTTGTGTTTTTAGATTAGACAGTGACAGGTTGGCTTAAAGCTAAGCTGTATTTTCTGAAGCCAGCCCCTCCCTTCTTAAGCTGGGCGATCACCAGTGGCATAGTGGTAAGGAATGATTCTGCTCACCACAGGTAATATGAATTAATGTTTTGCAGCTAATTGAAAGATGTCACCAGCAAATGTCCTTAGCTTCATGTCCGTACTCTATCAAGGATACCTTGACTGGATATTCTTGTATATTTTCCCGAAATGACTGAGACAACAGCTAATATCTGGCTGTATCTGCTGTATCTAACTGCAGAAGAACTGTATGCGTGTCAAGGCATACATTAACATGTATGACCTGTTTTGTGTTATAGTGGAACCTCATTAATACGGACTTCATTAATTTGTTTGTCTCATTAATACAAACACTCCTCCTGGAACAGAATTGGTCAGTTCAAGTAATAGTGATTCAGTAACCACATGCTTTGTTTATCAGAACAGTTCACTCGGGTACAAAAGTGTTCGGAATAACGAGGTTTCACTGTATTTATATTGCCAATAGTGATAGTGCACACACCATACAGTCCAAAATGGGTGTGCCGTTATGATTTAGGCCTACAATTTTATCATCCTTGAAGAGATCAGCCCTTGCATGAGTAACATGGCCCACATGTTTGTCTCCATTGTTCGAATTTTGTGCTCTCGTTTTCCCCTGCATACAGTGGATAGCAGAAATTACAATCTGCATTTTAAAAATTATATTCATTGGCAATATGCTAAAAATGACTTACAGCTGTAGCATAATTTTGTGGGTCTATGTAATTTTCTCCCCTGAGGCTTCCCTTTATTTTTATTGATATAATCATGATATTAAATACTCCCTGTTGTTGAAACTAGGATATTCAAATCAGCTGTACCTTTTTATGTTAATTCCTCTGCAGACGCTACGGCACTTGCAGTCTCCAAAGCATAGTATTATCTCTTAATAACAGCTTTGACTACACTTCAGGCATGTTCAAGCGAAGCACAAACACATTCCTGAAGGCTTCAATGACATATTCCTGTCGGTATTTACACTCAGAATACAGCTTTTGAAGGAAAAGTGTAAATTGTTGCAGAGCTTCAATTGGTTTGCGAATATGATTCATAAAGACATTTTGTCTGCCAAGGACCGCCATTTGGGGTTTGAAAATCGCCTCACAACTCTTAACAAATATCAACATCACCCTTTTAGGACATTGAATCTTGTTTTAGCTGTGATTTAATTGACGTAGCTCTCAGGGCCAACACTTGCAGGAAGTAACGACTTTTTACCTCTGATGTGGTGCTATTGGTAGCCACAAAGAAATCAAATCCTTCTAAGTAGTTTTCAAACTGTTCGTACTCCTAATATAAGGTTCCACCTGACGCATCCTGGTGCCCGTGATTAGGCCATCCTCGCCGGGAGTTGAAATGTCTTACATGAAATTTCATAGCCAAATAGTATCACAGGATCAGCAACACAGTGAATAGATTGAACAAGAACTTTTTATCTGCTGGCAAAAACTGCAAAACCTTCATTAACCTGATGCAAACTTACTTAAGTTGTAACCAGATGGCAGCGCTAGCTAGTGTCATGAGTCAGTGTCTAGCAGATAAAACCATTACCAACCTGTCTTTCATCATTCAGCTTCCTTCCATTTAAATCCAATGTGTTGCACTGGGCATACGATCTGATCAAACTGCTTGCTTTATAAGTAACTACCGGTATATCTCAGAGATTTATAGAATAAGTGAGGACAGTTGTACTAAATTAATTAGTTTCCAAAAAAAATTGCCAAACCGACATCGCAGCTGATATATATATATATATATATATATATATATATATATATATATATATATATATATATATGAGTAAAGGTTGACTTCTAGGTCAAGGCCAATAGCTATAAATCTCAATTTAAAATGTGTAGTGTAGAAGTCAGTCGAGATGCTGACCTGGGTTTAATGAGATGCGAGATTAGGGGTCAAATCAGCAGCCTCGTTTTCGGTTCCATTGCTGGGCAGTGCTTATGTAAACAAAGACACATGGGCACATCTTAGTCCTTGCTATTTGGGAGTGTTGAGGTGTTCAGGATCACATGAAAGGGTGTGATAAGTCACTTACCACTTACAGTAAAACCTTCCTATACTGAACACCCTTGGGACCTGAAAAACGTGTTCAGTAAGGGGAGGTGTTCAGTATAGGGAAGTTTACTAACATTGGAAGTATACATTCGGGACCAAGAAATGGTGTTCAGTATAGAGAGGTGTTCGGTATATGGAGGTGTTCGGTTAGAGAGGTTTTACTGTATATAACAGTCAGTGCATTTATTGGGTTACGATTAATGGTCATTTTACGAGCATCCTGTCACCCGATACCCCACTGAAGACACAAGAGATGCCTGTTTGGAACACCCACCAACCAGATACTGCTCTGGTATTTTAATTTAAAACAGATCCATGACCCTTTCACGCTGTAACTTGACCAACAAGTGTTCATGCTTTTCAAGAGGGTATAAATTTGGGCTGGATTGGGTTAAATTTTCAAGATACAAGTGGTCCAATTTGAATAACAGAACAGTCCATTTTATCAGAAGTAAAGGGGGTTTAGAACTACTGATAAAATAAAACCTTTTCTGTAATAACATAGATTAGGCTAAGTTTCATACTTACTGATATTTTAAGTTGTGAAAAAAATATATTTGAGCATTCTAGGGCAAATTGTACAGATTTGATCAAAATTCAAAGGGCCCTACCCCATAAATATGTCATTTTGGGGTTCCTTCCTTTTTGGCTGAGAGGTGGACACAAGGTTGTCACTATCCCACCACCCCCATTGGATTATGGATCTGTATGCTTTGGCAGTTCATTCTTGGTGCAAATTGCCGGGAATAGACCCCATGTTACAAAAGTGCAGCTTTGTAGAAAAAGCGGATTTTTTTGCAAAATGGCGGATTTTAGAGGTTGAAATTCAAAGTCAGGTCAGAAGATTATTTCTTTCTAATTTGGACCTACATCTTACTGCTTGCATCAGGAAAGTATTTTTGCAGTGGATGGCAAAATATTTTGTCATCACATTGCTTGTACAAAATTTGATCAAATTACATGTACATGACTTCTGGATATTTTGGTCAGCAATGGCTGACAGATCAGAAATGAAATGGACATATTGGACTACCATGGCCCTATTATTAGACTGGAATAATACCATAATGTGGATTTAAATCTGTGGAAAGAGGACATATAAAGGTAAGCGATCATAACACATCTTTTGTACCACTTTTTACAAATTTCTTATTTGTATGTGATACCAGTTAATATCATGGCCGCCATGTTGGATTTTCTTTATTTTGGTGACGTCACAGCCTAAGGCTTAGCTTGGAACCGAGGCGTGCTGGTAGCCAATCAATCTCATTCATGTCTCAGCATTTCGACTGAGTATAAGACTTAAAACAATGTCTCTTTGTTGCCAAAGGTAGGCATACTAAGAGTCAATATAATCTGTCTAGTGATAGATATATGCAATTTATCATCATCATCATCATCATCATCATCATCATCATCATCATCATCATCATCATCATCATCATCATCATCATCATCACCACCAATTTCATTAGATATTTGGTAACATTGAAAGGTTTAATACTGGTGATGAACGTATAAGGATAAATAGAGGAAATGTCACTTTCTTTTCCTAATGAACTCTGATCCGCATCAATTTTGCGGGCTAAAAAAATGACAATAAAAATGGGATGAAAATATAATTTTGCCATAATGAATAAAAAAAGGAAAGGAAAATAAAATAAAAGTGCATGCTGAGATTCAACCCCAAGTAAAAGATCGGGAAAAAAGCCTGAGAACACAGACCCACGGCAGGTTTTGGTAAATGCAGCATGAGTATGAAGCAAAGTAGGTTACAAAGTGACATGGTAATCATCAGAGTAATAGTGCCCATCTCCCAATGAAGACTCTGCTTGATTCAAAACTTGAGCAGAGAAATTAAACTGTCTAAGCAGTCTCACCAAAAAACAAGAACAAGATCACGTTCAGGGGAGAGGTAGTGGTACAACATGGAGTAAAACCGATGCTCATTTTTTTGTTTTTTTGAACACTGTGTATGAATATTTAGATGCTGATGTGCTCAAAACCTATGTTGGCCACCAGGGATAATGTATGTGGCACACTAATGTCTCATTATTATGCATCAAGTTCATAGAGGTGTATCATACAAATACCATTGTAACAACGACAGACGCTGGCATCAATGTTCTGGCCTGCCATAAAAGCATCATATTGTTGAGATGATACGTTATGTTTTCGATGCGTTTGCTTTTGGTCTAGTTCAATATTCCTAAAATTGACCTTGTAAGGAATCAAGCGTCACTTGAATTAAAGTACCATAATTGGTGTGGATGATGAACACTTGGTTATTCGACCACAACTTCTTCCTCAAAACAAGAAGCTGTGGCACAGTGCACAAAGGTACCCGCAACGTCTTGATTTCTTCAATCGAGGATATAAATTATATTAGCTATTTTTGCTGGTATCATTATTGGATACTTGTTAATTGTTAAAATAATTCTTCTTACAGAAACCACTATGCTGGTTGGATAGATTGAAACTTATATTCACTATGTTCGTATTATTGTATCGTGATGCATGATGTGAGGCTACATTTTACAAACTTCTGTTGATTTGTAGCAGTAAAGTAAGTTGCTCGCAATGACTTATATATCCTACTGTTCGTTAAAAAATCATATCTGTCTCTTCATTGATACTGATAACGTAAGTGGCCTTTCTGAAAATGGTCTTATGAACTGAAACAAGGGACATGAACAAATTCGGCCCATTTTAAGATGGTACATGCCAGCTTTAATCCATACATCATGCCAACATCTGATCTACTATCAATGCTGATACCAGCTGCTCCGCCCGTAGGATACCATGCTGACTTGATGAGATTCACCATGCTATTCAGCCGAGGATTCTCACTTATAAGAAAAATCACAAAATCAGTCACCAGCGTTAATACCTGGGTTTGTTTTCCTCCATCCTATGCACACAACAATAACTGTAAAGTCGGCACACATGTATCTTTAGGCAACGGCTCCTTGATTAATTTAAGGCCTGTCCTTTATTGTACATCCATTAACTTGATTAGCATATAACAGACCCAAACAGTTCATAAAATAGTAAAGTATGTGGTAAAGTGCTTAAAAAGGCATCTTGCCTGGGATGACAAATTAGGACAACAGGCTACACCAGGATTTCTGATAATTCTGACTAAAAATTAAATGAACTCGTGTTTGCAAACGAAGTTGTACAAACTGTATGGAAGCATAGTCGTAACCAGCCACATTGCTTTTTGTAGTCACTAAGTTGGGACATAGAAGTCAATTTCTGTGTAAAATTTACATGTGTTGACAGTCAATCTGCTGTATGTGGCCGCTTTTTCTCGGCAGAAGGTGTGGCCACATACAGCGGATACCACCATACATCTGCAGCATTGAGTCTGTCCTATAAACTGGACATGAGCTTCATAACAAACGTTGGAAGAACCAACAGACAAGATGGAACATCACTATTAACCCCTGCATCATGGTGCATCACAGTTAACCAGATGTGATGTCAAGATATAGTAATATTGCAGCTGAAATTTTAGAGTACCAACAGACAAAAGCAAGCGTAAACCGGTTTTTTTTTTCGATATCTGAAGGCACACAAACTTCCTCACAGTCATTTGGTCAGGACAGGCCACTAAAAATGAAAACAGAAAAATTGCAATTTTATTTTTGCATTCCGTATGAGGGATCCTTATTGCCTCTTCCCCCAATGCCCGCATGTTATATTTTGGCATCGATATTCACCATTTAAGGTGTGCAATTTCAAAACTTTTCAAAGGGGTGATGCACCTGCCTTCTTCCCTAGCAGAACACCACAGACAACGGCATCTCATATCTGCTCCTTTAAGTCAGAAAACGTAACTCAGTGAATTCCTCGATACACCCCTGCAAAGAAGTCAACCTAAGACATTAAAACGCCTGTACCCCCACCTTGCATCCCAGTGCAATTCGGTAAACTGTCGGATAGATAATAGATAATTGCTTGGGGAAATGACAATGATGATAATAATATTAATTACCAAAATATCACAAGAAATTTCTGTTAATATATATATAGGGGGCATAATGGCCCAGCTCACAGAATTCAACAAGTAAAGGATCAGGCTCTGAATCACATGCAGGCGGAAATCACCTATTTGGTGTGTTTCCATTTAATTTCATAAATATGTTGTTTGCATGGTTTGGTCTTAAATTATGCTCGATTTGTCACACGGAAATACAAGAGTACATACGCTGCCCAACGTTTTGGAGCAGCCAAACATTTTCCAGTGCTAAACAGCTGTATCAAAGATACACAACTCTTTGCAATAAATATAAACAGGAGGCCGGCGGGCCTAATGCTCTGCTGGCATATATTATATGATGCCTATCACCAAAACCTATATTTGCCATTGGTATATCCAAGATACACCTACCTCTCTCAAGCTTAAAAGATGTGTGA
>OZ026626.1:50967080-50987080 GCA_964020975.1 Hermodice carunculata
CCTAACCAAATGGATCAAGATCATTGAAATCATACGCCATATCAGTATAGCACATGATCTATATTTTCGAATTCAATTTTCCCCAGATAGGCCATTTTCGCCTTTCTACGAATTTTGGCTCATAATTTTCGTTAAGTTATAGGTGGCGCCACTAGTATCACTAGCAACCGATTTTTTTCTCCTCTACAATCCTACTGAGTTTGATGAACTTCTATGAGATAATAAGGATGCTAGCGTGCTCACAGCACTCTAGCATTGATACTTCGACCAAAATATGACACAATACTGTAAGTAGCACCTCCAAATAAAATTGAAAGTTACATGGGGCTATCTTGAAAATTGTGGACTGTAATGCAGTCAAAAACAAAAGTTTATGAATTGATGAACAGACATGGGTGTTTCCAATAGCCCTGCAACCTATGGACAGGAGAGCTAAAACACAATGCTGACACAACGAAATATATGGATGCAGAATGATTTGCCGCGTTTATTTCAGTCAAAAATTTAAATTTGTTATTTAAGGTTATCGGGGAAACAGAGGCTGTGAAATTGATTTTAAACGAAAATGTGAAAATGCAACACTTTCAAGACTAAATTTGTATATTCATTTTCATTCGGCGACTGCACAAAAATAATCATCATTTTATAAATAATCACACGCATCATCAATAGCATTCAATGCACTCCAAACATTACCTTAATGTACTTCTGTCAGCAATGGCCAAACATTTGATCTGTGTTAATAGAACAGGGAGCCAGAGTCATATCTGCAACTTATGTATATATATATATATATATATATATATATATATATATATATATATATATATATATATATATATGTATATGTATATGTATATGTATATGTATATGTATATGTATATGTATATGTATATGTATATGTATATATATATATATATATATATATATATATATATATATATATATATATATATATATATACATATATATATATATATATGTGTGTGTGTGTGTGTGTGTGTGTGTGTGTGTTTAACACAGAAGATGATGCTGGGATTAAAATAGTTTGCACTTGAAAATCCAAAGGTGCCATCATACAACATTACCTGTGATTATAATATCAGAAACAGCAATATGTTCGCCTGTCAGATATGACTGCATGTTTTAGCTACTCATTTCACAGAGGGGTGAGGTGAGCACCCCAAGTTGCTGGACATGTGGCTTGTGTGCTTGATACATAGCAGCACATATGTCGTCAGACTTGCTGTGACATCTGTCCCCAAGAAGTATGTGTTTGAGGTTCATCACCCAAATTTAATGAAATCAAATATGCAACTCTACAGCTGTAAATATGTGAATTGGTGACAAAATATAAATCATTGTGGTTTGTCACAGTCATGCATGAGTTTTGTCGTTCAGCATACCAAAGACTTATGTTTTGATTCATCTAAACCAATTTTTTAAAAATCTTTCAGTCCTAATACATCGTGGGGATAACCAGGTCTTTGCTTATGAAAAAGTTTGTTAGCCTTGAGTGCCATAGTTCCCATGCGTCTCACATGGAGAGACGGAAACTCAGTCATATCTGGTAGAGTCTCACATCTTAAAATATAATTATCTGCTTGGTGGCTGTTTTGCCACAGAAGTGCCAGGCAAGGGGACAATATAAAAAAACTTGAAAGTATAAAAAAAAATTGTATACAAGTAGTTTGCAGTTTCTGTAGAGATATCATCAATTCGTTCAAAAACAATTAACTGCTTGAAGGATCTCATACAAAGGTTTGCTATGCAGGTAGTGAAGGGAAGTTTGAATACAACGGTAAATCCGAGAAATGTGGCTTCGTCGGAACCTTGAAATAAGGTATCCTTTATATTAAGCTGCAGATAACTGGGGCTTATCTTACTGTCAGATGATATAGCTTGAACTTTGTTAGGTTTGGCCTTTGGAAAGTTGACTTTAAACCAACCAATCAGTTTCACGCACTCCTGTGTCAGTGTGTAAACTAACTCTAACACAGGAATGGGTATACAAGATAGTGTTGTCATCTGAATAGTCAAATGATGAGCACTCACTGACAAAAACAGAAAATGTCATTTATGAGAATATTGAAGAGAAGAGACCCCGATATGGAACCCTGAGATACCCCTTTTAGAATATGCTTCCATGAACTACTGGTTTAGACGCTTTTCTGACACATTGGTTACGATTCCTTAGGAAGTTTCTCATCAAATTCAAGGCCTTGTGGTTTACGCCACAGACACCAAGTTTTGTATTAGTAGGTCATGTGGGATATAATCAAATGCCTGAGAAGGGCCCATAAAAACTGCTGCCACACTCCTTTTGTTTGTTGAAAGCTAATTTAAAATCCACAAGGGCTTTCAACTATAAGGTCTAGTATCTATAACATCCCCTTAAGGCAGAGACAAAAGGATGAAGCAATGGTGGCCCTGGCAAGGTATGATATACTGCACCTCTTTATGGCCATGGCGGGGTACGATAACTGCCGCTGTGCTTTGCCATGAGAAGCGATGATAACTGTCCCTGTGCATGGCCATATCAGTGTATGGCATACTCTGCCTGGTTATGGACAGAGTGGGGTATAATGTACTGGACCTGTGGCTGCCCACTCCAGGGTTTGATATAATGACACCTGTGGCTGGCCATTGGAGGCAATGGTAACCTTCCCTGTGCTTGGCCATGGCAGGCTATAATAAATTTTGCTGTGGCTGTCGTGGTAGGGTATGATATTCCATACTTATGGCTGGTCATGCCAGGGTATAGTATACTGTATCTGTGGCTGGCATGGTTTGGTATGACAAATCGTGCCTTTGGCTAGTAATGGCGGGTTATGATATACTGCACTTAGAACTACACATCATCTGCCTGGCATTGTTTACCCTTTTGTTGTTGATCACAACAGTAGTGCCACACTTTTAAATCATCAAAACTATACGAGCCTCAAGTGTATTCTACAAATGCCTAATTCAGGTTCCAGCATATGTGATCTTGCTTTGGTATTTCCAGAGCAAGCAAATCTGTTGTGCATGGTTTCCTCGTTGTGGGAAGCTGTTGACAAAAGCTAGAAAAAAGCGCAGCTACGGGCTCTCTTAAAGAACAAAACACAAAGCATACCACACATCTCTAGTGCATTGTTATACAGAAGTATATATTCAACATAATATGTGAGTAGAAATAATAGTCGATTTATGTGTTTTATTACATATATAATGCACGTAACTTTACAATTGCATAGCTATTTTGATATAAACGATGAAATAAATAAGTGAACTGAACATTTTATGAGCTTTTTAAGTTGCCATATACAAAGTCATTTATCTGGAAATCTTTCCAAATTCATGATAATATAGAAAAGTAATCCTGAAGGTGTTTAAAAATGCCTTGACAATATCTGTACGATTTATTTTTTGGTTTTTTTTTTTTTTTGTTTTTGTTTTTTTTTTTTTTTTGGTCTGTTTTTGTTTTTGTTTTTTTAATGGAAATTTACAGGTGCAGACTTACTAGTAGTAGATATAATGATTGTTGACAGGTAGATGTTGTGCAAGTGTAAATTAGACAGTTCTGTGAAAATGACAATACAACTGCTAAAATCATGATTAAAGTTACACATGCTTTAGTGTTCCCATCATCAGACGTCGGAATAAACACCAACACCGGGCCACAACCCCACCCTCACAGGAGAGACTGCTACCCGCAGAGCCAGAGTGAGGCCAGGCCATGCCATGTTTTAAACAGAAGTTGGCTGGGGGTGTCTTTTTTATTTTTATTTTTTATTTTTATTTTTATAATTTTTATCACCCAGCACAACCAGAATAATAACATATTGAGTATGAGGAGGTTGCTGTCAAGGCTGAATTCCGTGTCCCGCAACTTTAACTGGATTGTTACTGCATTCATGACTCATAGTATACTAATACCAATATTTTTATTTCTGAACTGATTTCGAACTGTTATACATATTTCCTGTTGCAAGTCAGCATGTCCATATAGTCGCCCAAATTAAGCAAAAATGTCAGTCAACTGGCATCACATGACTATCATTAAAGAAAGGTCTTGTGCGTTAAAAAATTACAATAGTATTTCAGATGGATACAGTATTTATCATCTATATTTTACAGACAAAGATTGTTATTTGAACGGAATATTTCTTGTTGTATTATATTTATATAACGAACCAAATTTGTCACAAAATGTCAACTCTGTTCGTGTCACACATGCATAGTCTTGATGTTGGCACAACAGAAACCCAACATAGGCACTTCGAAAGAAGACTGAATGCAGTTTTTGTCCTGTACTTAGCCATAAAACTCACTATAATTATAAAGCTGTTCTACCACAATGCCCATGTAGAACAACCAGCGGACATTGTGTCCACTAGTAGGGTATTGTCCTCTTTCCTTTGCATTAAGTCCAGGGGAACGGAGCACTCTAATACTTCTGACGTATAGTTCTAACAACTCGTTGAATATGAAAGCATACATTTGTAAGCTGTTCCCCGGAAGCTTTCTTATATCAGTCATCCCATTCATAGACAGCGGCCTTTTCTCTTCATGGAAACCTGTACTTCCATTTAAGTACTCAGCATGCCTACCATATCTGACAAATCAAGCACTCCAACTGCAAATATAACATAACCAGGTATGTTAGTTAGGAGAGCTAAAATGATGGTCAGTCGTTCATGGTTTGTCCGTCCACCCACTATTCACATTTTTAACTTTTCCAAAACTTTCGACTGGAATCACTTGAATCAAGTGGGAATGTATCTTAGCTGGGTCTCTATCAAGTTTGTTAAATCGGTCACGGTACAGTCAATTTGTTGGCAAAATCTTTAAGAAAAAAAAATGGACTGATTTGAAACTGCCGGCTTATTGCTCCGAAATTTCGTAGTTACACTTTTGGGAACGCCTAGACCTCCATGTGTTCACCAGGTGGCGCTGAGATTTTCTATTTTGTGCAATTTTGAGTGTTCCAGCTATGTTTGACTTCTTCCTTAAAACAGGTGCTTAGATTCTTACAAGAGACGATGTAAATGTAGCATATCGAAGGGTCAACCAAAGTTCTTTGCTTGGTGATGATATTCTTCATCTCTAATTTTTATATTGATTATAATTGCAAGTTAATGGGGGGTTGCCATGTGAAGCTATTTTTCTACTTCTTCTCCACAACTGTCAGGCAGACTCAGATTAAACCTGGCAAGAAAGTGCCCTGGAAGGATATTTTTTTTTTCCATTGTCTTGAAAGAATCATAATCCCAAATTTCTTTTTAAAAAGACGGGGTCATGAATACTTTGGTAGCTGGTACCTTGAGACAGATTTATTCTATCATAATAACAGTAACTTCAAAAATCGAGCCGATGAATTGCTGCTTTAAAGCTACAAAGTAGGAAATGTTACGAGAATGGCTTTTACCAGACAGCTATGTTGTATATGGTGTATCTACAAGCAAGAACTTGCTTCATCCAAATTCCCACAGACATCCTTACATATATATATATATATATATATATATATATATATATATATATATATATATATATATATATATATATATATATGCCTCTATGTGTGTATGTGTCTGTGTCTGTGTCTGTGTGTACACTTGTTTACAAATGCAAAAAAAAAATGCAATAGGGTCCCAGCATCCCCTCCCCTCACCCATCTCCCAATGTAAAGGTCAAGAGAATAGACTAAGCAATAAAGAGAGGAAACCTAGTTGTAAGGAATATTTCACATATTAAAGACACTGACAAATACAGTGACACTACTGCACAAGCTCCAGGAAATGTGACCGGACAAGATACCACAGAAAATGCAAGGGGTGAAACGCAACCAATTTGCTGAATATACTGCTATAACACAAATCAACGGACCATGTTACCCGTGCTCATGTCACTGCTCCCAGTATGTTTTATGGTAGGATGTTTTAACGAAGGACATCAACAATAGCTTTATATCCAACAGTGGTGCATGCATCATAACCAAATGATACGAGTTCGAAGAATCAAGGGTGCAAAGGAGCTTTAACTCTGTAGTGTTTTTTTTTTTTTTTTTGATTGATGGAGAAATTATATCCCCGAATGTTGTGGAAGGTATAATTAATGCTAGTACCACAGACACACACAACTTGGAAGTCTTTTTCTTAATATATGTTTTCAACGTGCAGCAACCCATGTACAAGTGGACATGGAAAACAGCACGACATCTCTCACCCTTAAAACTGTGTATAGTAACATGTTTAGTTCCTTCTTTAATTCCACACGATTTTCATAATAAGGAGCGTTAGTAGGTAAATGATAACACCATTCATCAGCAGATGCAAGAGAAGAATGCAATTAAGGCATTCGTGATTGAAAAATGAACCCATTTTAACCCGACCTATTTTTGTGCATGATTCTGTAACTAACAGGATCATGAATTATCACTCTTGTTTGGTTAATACCTAGTTTTATCTTTCTTGATTTGGAAAAAAAAAAGAACTTTGCTTTTTTCAAGATATGTTCCTAATTTCTAGAGACAATTTTCATCAGGAATAATATTATGGTTGCTTGCAACAGTGGCACCAGTAACAATTCTGGCTGCAGCTAATTGAACATTTAGACATTTGGACCCATGTTATATTTTGGTTTCCTGGATTATCGCTCTATGTTCTTGTAAGAGATATGAGAAGAGAGACACAAATTATTTTTGTAGATTTTCTCTTATCCGAGATTGCAAGTATTTCAATATATTTACCATATTATTCATTGAATAAACAATCGCTGAATGTGTTTCAAATCTACCTTGCTGATAACGTTGTGAACAAAACTTGATATTGATATGGGCATATATTGTTTGTAGTTGCTCAGTTATCCTTAAAATTGGAATGATGTTTACTTGTAGTTGCTCAGTTCCCCTTAGATTTGGACACATATTTACCTTTTCAATTTCAAATGAAATCCAAATTTAGTCAAAGAGATGCTGAATAAATTTGCAGGAGACACTAATATAACCTAAGCAGCTTCTCGTGGCAGACGCCCTTGATACAATATGAACCAATTGCTTTAGAATGTCCATTTATTATATTCATTGCTTAAAATGTATTGTTATAGCTAATAAAAAGATTTTTTAGGGCGGTTTTCATTTTTTTTTTTTTGTTTGTTTTTTTGTTTTTGTTTTTGTTTTTGTTTTGTTTTTAAGTGCCAGAAGTGACAATTTATATCACAAACTCCTGTAGATACGTAAATAGGTCCATCTCTTGGTATTTTGTCTCACTGTTACATCCTTGATCGTCCTGTCAGTAGCTAAATTGTATTTAATACGAAGAGAAGCTTAACACACCAATAAGTGTAAGCCCATGTACCGTTTGAACATTATAAAGTCCGATATTTTAAGAATGCCAAAAACTGTTTTAAAGACAATTCAAGGGCATGAATTTGGGTGTCCTATGACCAATCACAATATATTTTAAAGCCTACTGATGAACTTTTGCTTGTGTGTACTTTTTTACAGGTTGAAAATGTTAATATTTTGAGCTGAAAACCACTAGGATCTAAATGTTCTCAAACCAGTTCAAACATTTAGATAAAAGAGGAACATTTTAGCCACTAATCTTACAAATAAAATGCCATATCAATTGCTCATTGAGTCTGAATTACAAAATAAAAATAATAAATAAAAGCAGATGTAACCTGTGTAGTAGAAAAAGAAGCTTAACAATCTCAAATCTCTATACATAAGTTAATGTTAGAGCAATAGTGGACCAATAAGTCGAACAAAAACAAGGAAGGGGAATCAAAACATACATTCAATAAATCACACAATTATTGATCAATTTAACGTTGAGCATCGCATCAAAGTAATGAGCTATTTTGTCTCTGTCATGGATTGATTTTTTTTATTGTACTCACAATTAGGCAAATGTATTCAACGTTCCTAAGTGTGGGTATCTTGGTAAAACTTATTTAGGGTTTTACGGTGGCAATTAAACGCATCAATATAGAAATAGAGCTAACATTTTGTAACTCACCGAAGGCTTAGGTATATGCATTATACACCAAAATGTTCCTTATAATTTTTACATCAAAAGAGAGAGCATAAAGTGTGGGCAACATTGGGATTACATTGCGCGGATACAGTGATGACTCCAGCTGAACCACTGTTTATACTGGTGTCAGTGTATATACCTTGATAACATTTACCTGAGCTCCAACTCTACATTGTCTTCGAAAGCCAAAGTATGTCTTTTTGCCAGCAAGTTATTGAAAATACAGCACCTTGCATCTCTAGGTACTATACATTATGTGTGATCATTTTGCATCAGCACAGGCATCATTCCTCAAATGGAACCTTAAGAATATAAACAAGTTCAAAGCCTGTTCATTTTTCCTATCCAGAGGACAATCGTGTTTCTATAGTCTCCAGTAAGGTAAACCAGTTGACAGAGTGTGTCACTCCCAAGTCGTGAAGCCTATATCAGGATTTGGACCTGTTTGTGCATTGTATACCACACTGTGCCAAATACATGTTACTATTGAAACAAGTAGAAGTAATTGTAACACCTGCCTCATTTGTCATGTAAAGGGGGGAAAGGGGGATTGTAAGAGTCTGGTAGTTTACCAAAATGACAGCATTTTCGGCCCATATTGCTGTGTGTGACGGCAAAACATTCCCCATTCACGCCCATACACATATATGTTCATACTATTCTCATTGGGGTCTGTTTCAATAAAATGACAGCTGTACATTGTTCCTAATCCATAACATGATGAATTCTTATTTTGACTTGCTTCACCTCCCTCGTGCCCCAGTGCAACCAATGGACCGACAAAAAAGAGCTGTCCCTTACGTTGCCAGAAGGCAGATGGGATCACGTCTGTGGAGGCAATACCAATCATAGCCTCGATTTACCATTTATACCTACTATTAACAGAAAATAAGGAAGAGTTATGGATTGAAAGAGACAGAGAAAAAGAATGACTACCCCAGTTTTCTGCGGGAAACCACTGAATCTGCCCCTGCATGTCATATTATTTGATGTGATTTCATTATGAGGTGTTTGAGTTATTTCACTCGATTACACTTCTGAAATAGTTGACAAAATGGACATAGGACGGTAGTTGGTCACTCGAGTATTATATCCTCTTGGTAACTGAGTGTAACTTTTGCGATTTTATTTCTTTTTTCAGGGAGTATACCCGGGTGAGGAGAGGTTATTTTTTCTTAATACAAAAAGTGATTTAATGTCATTTTATTAGTTTTCATTAATGTGGGGGATCATTATACCATCCTGGCAGCATCTGGTCTTAGGCTTCAAGTTTTAATGAATTTACCTTCCACCTGTCAATCGATATTTCTAGAGATTGAAATCATATTATTTGTTCACTTATTTTGTCGTTCTTAAACGTTTATAGAGAGTATCTCTATATTCCATAGATGTTAGGATTCCCTTGGTGGTCCATTTGTTCTTTTATGCTTATATTTGTTAAACCTCGCAGCTTACATAGCACATGGAAATCTAGGGCCTTTTTACCACCTCATTTGTAGTGTTTTAATTTAATTTATGTTTGGATCGCTACTTTTGTTAGGATCCAGCTAACCCATGATGTCAGAATTCATAAGATATGTCAAGGCATGTTTGACGGTCAATTTTGTCTGATGTGTATGCAGTGTGTAGAATTTTCTGTCTTGCTTCTGATATTGGTAAGCCATAGGACATAAGGTCAACGGTCAGAAATATTTTAGTTACAATCCCCGAAGTAGTGTCAATAGTTGAAGAACCTACCTTGCCCCCCTGCCCGTCGATTAGTGTGCCGTTTCTCTTGGAGTAGCTCGTGGACAAAGTAATTTTAGGGGAAAAACATGCAAGGTCATTGTATCAAAGAAATCACAATGCAGCAGTTTTTCCTGCACGTTAAGTAAATGGAAATCAAATTCCCCTGCTATCGAAACCTCAACATTTGAATTTTATATATATATCTTGACATGTGTTAATTCATTTATAAAGCTAACAATATTTTCATTTAATTTTCTTGGTGGCCTGCATAAATTTCCAAATATATAATGTTTGGTAATCATTCCCCGATATTCCAATGAAATAGCCTCTCCCAAATCGTGGAGTTTGTGTACACATATTATGGTCTTATGGTCTAATTGTAGCATTCCTTTGAAAATATATCTAGACCTCCTTTGTCACTGCAAATCCTATCTTGCATAATACACTTATACACATCGATCTATAATAATGACATATCAACGTTATCAGAAATAAGACATTCCTGAAAGGAAAGTGCGCTTCAATGAATATGTTTTTCATGCAACCCATGCCCAATGCAATAATTTCAGCAAATTTGGTCTCGATGGAATTAATGTTGGCACTCAAGACAGTAACGTACTTATTTTTGTTACAAAGCAATAGGTTAGTTTGTCAATATATGGAGAATGCTGAATGGTTTCTATTGCCCCTATTCCATCGTCACGGCCAGTGTGCACTTGCAGTAGATGCAGTGTCAGAATTGCCATTTTGCAACAAGTAGTGTGGTCGAGGATAATTCTAATATGTTTAACAGTCATCAAGAATTGTCGTGACAGAGTAAAATACTTCCATACATGAAGAAAAAAATCCGTATCGAGCATATATAGACTGGGTAAGGAGAAGAAAAAGTAAAAGTCATTAGGGAAGGTTAACGCTAACAAAGAAGAACAGCGAGGCCCTAACCTTCGATTTTGTGTCCCTCGTGTTAGAAGGTTAAAACATATATTTCCGTAGATTCGAAAACTTTCCAGGCCAGCATAGGCAGTGAAAGGGTTATGTATAGCGACGGTAACCATGGATCATGCTTAGACGGGAGAAAGAGTAAAATAAAAATTTCAAAAGGACAAATTGATAACATACGATCAGTTCATTCATGATTTTGTCCAAGTCTTTCAGCTGAGGAAGGACATTAACTTGTGTCTAATTTTGTGGCCAGCTCCGCACAATTTGTTCGGTATTTTCACTTTCATTTTCATCAATACCAGACATAATTAAATTAATATGTCTACCAGAGATTACCATTTCATTTCTTGTTTCAGCCTTTGCATGCTTTTTCTCAGAACAACAAGGTACGTTCCCTTGCATCACGTTAGTGGTTTCGAAATTGACGAACCGCAGTCTGACAGGGGCGATCTTTTGATCACAAAATTATTTCAATTATAGTATAGATTTCAGGGGGAAGGGCCTCTCTTAAGGGCAGAGACTCTGTCAGGGCCGCAGACCGCTCGATGGGCGGCCAGCCATTTTTTTTAAACTGTGAGAGCGTTACTATCGTTGTGTGAGCCGTGGTCACTTCTTTACCTTCTGTTTTCTCCATTGTCAGTCATGTATTCTCGATTGAAAACGACACTATCTTCTTTCGACATCTCTTCAAATTTCCCAAAACTTGTAGCGTCTTCGACAAAGCTTAGAAGTATATCCCTAGAGTCAGTTTGCCACACTGTTGAAATTGTCCGGGATAGAGTGAAATGAAAGTCTCTCAAGACTTAAAGTTGACATACAAGAGGTACGTAGGCCTAAACCTGTGGCACATATCAAAGTATGTTTCCTTGCATTCAGTCTGTATACGTAGACATAGCTCCTTCAGGTTGATACAGCTCCCGAGGGTGTATCATAAATGGAAAAAGTGAAAAATACTCAACAGTAATCATCTCGGAAATAGCACGTTGAACTCTTCTACCGATCTGCAATATGTCAAACTAATACACATCCTAAATCAAGTAAATGGACGGAAAATAGCCGCGCTAGAAACTCGGCCGACTGCCTTGTCGGTGTACGAATACACTTGCTCATGCTCACAGGCAAACTGAAACGTCTGTGTGCTGTGTGCGTTCCTTTGTGTACATAATACTACACAATGCGTCCCACTCACCGTGTCAACATTCAACAGTGCCTTAGCATTTGCTTCAATTAAGTTAACATATCCTTATGGCAGTGATAAAACCATATATTTCTGTGTTCCTTATTACCTAATCTATAAGACGAACAAGATTTACTCGGACTGAAGCATACGCCGGGGGGAAATGTGGTTGTATCGCGTGACAATTTTGCTGTTTGTTGCAGTTTTCGGATGTTAAAACCGCACACCTTCCGCCTTGAACGCTGACGAAAAGTGTTTGCGAGTTTCGCTCCGTATTTAAACATGTTTACTGTGAGGTATAAGGTTAAAATATTGTTCGTCTTATAGACTAGGTGATAAGGAACACAGACATATATGGTTTTACCACAGCCATGAGGATATGTTAACTTAATTGAAGCAAATGGGAAGCCACTGTTGAATGTTGACACGGTGAGTGGGACGCCTTGTGTATTATCATGTACACAAAGGAACGCACACAGCACACAGACGTTTCAGTTTGCCTGTGCTCAGGCTAACCCCTTGTTCTCCTGCCCCTGTTACATGCCATTCTATGTGACATCCGGATTTTTTGCAAGCTGGTGTTTAGATCTCTCTATACATAACCAATGAACGTGTTTTTTTCTGGGATCAAACGTCTCGTCCTGACCAAAAGCGCAAAACGCACGTTTTATCAAAATAATTAGAACATCAACATTGACACATCCACCACAGGTCACATAATCCCTTGCCTGCCATGCTGAACATCTTAGCGTTTAATGTTTGACTTGAGGTATCACTATTACCAGGTCTGAGAAACGTATTCCTTCATCACATGAATCTTTAGATAGGAGTGTCTTTATTTGTGCATATACGTATTTGGGGAAACGTACTTTATTGGTCAAACATGTATAGAAGCAAAGAAAATCTGATCAGCCATATTGTGATACCGAAAGTCTTACAACAGAAATTATCAAATAGTTATTTTTATTGAAAATAAATTTGATTATAATGCTGCCTGTCTTGCATTATAAGTTTCAGAATCATTTTATGATATACAGTTATTGACATCCTCGGAAACATGTTCACATTTCGTACCTATATCCTCATTCAGCAGCACAGAGTTTCCATAACACCTCAAATATGTGAATTATTGTTAGTGCCAATTCTATTGTTTAATGCGTTTTGTCCATCGTTGAGTGTTATGGTTGCATTTTTATACACATATGTCCAGCACTGACAATATGTCACCCACATATATGTTCTAAAGTATTTGCAGCCATTGAACACTATCCATTGAACTGTCAAGAAACATCTGAAAAACGTATTTATCAAGTTCAGTGCACTGCGCCAGAAAATAGTTATTCCTTCATCCTATCCATGAGCTTACAAAGTTTACGGTATCGTAGTGTACTTTCTTTCTTTCTTTCTTTCTTTCTTTCTTTCTTTCTTTCTTTCTTTCTTTCTTTCTTTCTTTCTTTCTTCTTTCTTTCTTTCTTTCTTTCTTTCTTTCTTCTTCTTTCTTTCTTTCTTTCTTTCTTTCTTTCTTTCTTTCTTTCTTTCTTTCTTTCTTTCTTTCTTTCTTTCTTTCTTTCTTTCTTTCTTTCTTTCTTTCTTTCTTTCTTTCTTTCTTTCTTTCTTTCTTTCTTTCTTTCTTTCTTTCTTTCTTTCTTTGATCGTTAACATTTTATTTTTAGCATGTCTACTGCCGGCAATAATACTAGCCAAACAATAACACAAAACTAAAGAAACGACAAATCAATTATTTCAGACTTAGTCACATTTTAGGTGCACCTCGATTGGCTTTGTATAAGGATTCAATCAGTCTCACGTGACCACAGATGAAAATGTTCGAAGGTACTTGCCTGATCAGAGACAAAGACAGCAAGTGACGGGTGCTCTCTGGCCTCTTGCATTACACGTGACGAAAAACAAAGAGTGAAACTTCTCATTCGGGCATATAATAAAATAATAATCTTGGTAAATTATCCTATTTTTCTCTTTTTTTTTTCTTTCGGTTTGACAGCCCCCCCCCCCCCCCCCCACCTCACAAAAAAAAAGCGAAAACAATTGTCTGATGTGACGGCTTGGTAAGAAGTTTCAGAATTGCGACTTCAAACGTGTCTAATTGCTCCTTAGCTACATTAATTACTGATAATATTTAAAAGGCGTACAAAACACCATGATACATTAGCTCATTATAGAATTGGCACTCTGTTATCCACACTACTCAATATTTCATGGCCACACCACCTTTGGCAATGCCATGTGCCCACACACACCCAGCCTAGGATATCACATTACATTGCGAGTCCACCCTGAAAAATAAATCTGTTTGTCTTATATGTTTCCAGCTATGATTGCTTCACGGTACATAGCCAGCGGTTTTACTATAATTTTAATGTGGTCCATGTGCGGTAATCAGATCAACTGTCCCAGCATACTCATCTTACACAAGATCTCATGAATAGTGCAGGCAAATTGAAAAAATAAATGATATTTGAGCCACAAATTTGCCAATCAAGTCCCTATTTGTCATACGGTGATAAGTTCCTAATTAACACGATTTCTTAAGTACGTAGAATGATCTTTGCATCTGGCGACCAGGCTGTTCATACTTTTGTTTTATCGAAGACGCAAGTACGGAGACGCAAACTCGTCCATAAAGGAGGAGGAGGAGGAGGAGGAAGAGGAGGAGGAGGAGGAGGAAGAGGAAGAGGAGGAGGAGGAGGAGGAGAAGGAGGAGAAGAAGAAGGAGAAGAAGAAGAAGAAGAAGAAGAAGAAGAAGAAGAAGAAGAAGAAGAAGAAGAAGAAGAAGAAGAAGAAGAAGAAGAAGAAGAAGAAGAAGAAGACAATTTTCCCTATTCTACATATTTTAATTCATGTCCACCAACTAAAAGTACTCTTAGTTCTTAATCATTGAAAGAAATCTTGCTTATGCGTTGTGGATAAAAAAGAATGAAAAGTGATAGAGCATAATAACATTGAAAAAATTAGAGAAAAATGCTGCCCCAACTCTTCAATAAATGAAGGTCTATGAGCCCCACAATTGTCCTTACGTCATTCCCAAGCGTAATTGGTCAGGCATTTACGGAAATGGTGTTTTTTTTCTCCATTTTGTTTAATTGGTGTTCTTTTTTCTCTATTTTGTCAAAGAATTAAAACGAAATGAAAAAGATTTAAAAAAAAAAAAAATCAGTGGAGCAAGACATTTGAATAGGTTTTGTAGATACTCACGCAAATTGAATCACCCCCAAGTTCTAAGTGGATCTGGAAAACGGGCTTGTACATATACTTGGTATAGACCCACCTACAGTACACGTCTTCCAAGTTATAAAATTAATGTGACTTTGGTTTTGGATAATTCGAAAATGTGAATTACTATTGCCATACCAATAGGCTTGCATAGTTATCAATGGAAATGCATGCACCTACAAAAAGTATTTAAATTAACACAAAAGAAAGCTTGCTTGAAATCAGGGATCCGGTGTATCACTATCTCGTGTAGAGTTTAGCTTAAATCTCCCACGAACTCAATTTCCGCTGTGTTTCAGAACAATCTGAGTGAAACGTTTGCAGCAGAAGTCGAATATATCAACAACAACAAAAACAAAAACAAACAAACAAAAATTGAAGAAAAAAAAAAAAACAAAAAGAAAGTAACAAAAACAATAAAAAGTAAATAAACAATCATTATGAAATAAAATATACAAAACAAAATGATAAAACTGGAACTTTTAGAATTTACCATGGCGTAACGGTTCACATAAAATTGTTAAAATTCGTAAAAATGTACATAAGGTATATCCCCACCAGGTTTGACGATGATTTGATCAACGGTTTTGGAGAAGTCGAAAATTATACATTGTGAACACCGACGATCAGACAAACAGATTGACGGACGACAGTCACAAGACCACCCAGATGAGCGAAAAACTGCTTAAATTAAAGTTACTTTTCTTCGACTGCTGATTCAAGTTTGATCTGTTCAGTTTAGCTAAAGCAGTGGTATTTATGCAGTAAATTTTAAACACAAGATCCTAGCAAATGTCAATAATAATAATAATAATAATAATAATAATAATAATAATAATAATAATAATAATAATAATAATAATAATAATAATAATAATAATGATAAATAATAATTATAATAATGATGATGATGATAATGATGATGATAACAATGATGATAAGAATAAAAACAGTAATGATTGCACAAGAATTAACAAATTAAACAAATAAGTAAATAAAAGTAAGAAATAAAGAAACTGTTGTTTCATTTTACACAATGCATTAACCAGCATTGTTAGTACAAAAAGCTGGGCTTCCAGACCCTAAATCAGGGACTGTTTCTAGTCAAAGTATCGCACAAACTATCCGTGGCCACTATATGACATAGTCCACCAATTTCCTTGGTGAGACATGAGTACAATAATGTATCCAATTTGCGCTACGGATAGATGTTAACATGGGATATGTTATTGAGATATATTTTTGCTGTGTCTCCAAGTCAAAGTATTTTATCTCAACAAGCGAATTTTACCCCCCCCCCCCCCCCAAAAAAAAAAAACATTGGACGGATTTCGAATTCTGTCTTCTAACTTAAAACACACACACACACACACACACGTGCGCTTACGCAAACGCGGAACTGTAAACATGCGTGATTTCCTCGTGCATGCAATACAGATAATGTAAATTGTTTGTGTTAGTCAAGGTATGCGGAACTTTCAGGGTAAAAAATGTAGAGGCGAAATAATTTCATGATGGTTTAACTTCTGCTGCAGATTAAAGTAATACTGATACAGGCGGAAGTATATATCAAAATGATAACATGTTTCAAGATTCCCTTTGATAAAATGAACTTACCCATATCAATTGGCTGTTGCGTCTACATTGAGACTTCTTTGTGCCACTGAAAGTGACAGGTGATGTCTTGTCAACGCACTGTAGAGCCAACAGCCAAAGAGCTTCAAAACGTTATTGTACCATCTTGTTTTCCTTTATTTGTCTTTTCCAAACGGGCTGTGGGCAAACCCATATATATATATATAGGGTACATAGCAAACTCTTACCACCAGCGTTGCTTGCTATGACAACTGTAAGATTATGATGGGTTTGGTTGGATGAACTGTAAATTACATAAAACTACCTTGATTGTCAGACAACTAGGCTTTAATATTTGACATCAGGCATCACTATGTCTGATGAACGGATTACTTCCTGGCATGCATCTTTAAATATTAATGTTTTTGGTAATCTATTGATAAATTTAAGCAAGTGTGCTGTATCAGCCAAATGTGCCAACAAGTAAAGCATATCTGATCAGCAAATTGTGTTTACAAAAGTTATCATTATACCTACAACTTTTCATTTTGAGAGAAACTATGAATTTATAGAGGCGTTTTTAACAGAAGATTCTCTTGTATATACATATATGTTCTAAAGCAGATATGTTCCTAAAAATCCCATGTACATATCTAAAGTCTAATGGGCGTGACCATCTCCGAGCGCTATGGTCCCATTTGTATCTGCATACATCAAGCACTGACAATGAGACCCCGCCCGTATGCTATATCGCCGCTGGCCAGCAAATAGTTTCCGTCAGGAGGACAAGAAACTGTTGAAGACGGTATTCCTTTTGTTCAGGGCACCACGCCAAGAAACACGTGTTCTTTCGCATAAGCATCAGCTTACGATATGACGTGTTCATATATACTTTTTTTTTTCAAATCTAAAGAGATGCCTGAGGTTAGGATTTTTTTTTTTTTTTTTTTTTTTTTTTTTTTTTTTTTTTTTTTGTGGTCTTTGACATTAACTAGTGTTACTAAAGAGACACCTATGTTTATGATGAACGGTCGTGCAACAATTGGTTTTCCGTTTGCAGGGTTTGGGCTCAAGGTAGTCTGAATCAGAGCTTGACCCTGCATCGTCGGTGTTGAGACTGTGCACCGCAACAGTTTGAGCTGCAAATGACTGCAGATCTGCAGGGAAGCTGCACTTCACGGGGCTGGCACCTGCTTGCTGTGGTGTAATACTATTGCTGTCTTCCATCGGAATATCATGTCCTGCTTTGTGCGAAAAGCCGACACTTTGCAGAACCAGAAAGACTGGTTCTCCTTGAGTAACCATAGTAACGTTGTCATTCATTCCTTTGTTTGGCAAAGCAGAACATGTATGTTGTTCGGAGGTATCGGAGATTTTAGGTTTTCGTTTCACCTGTACACGGTCATATGGTAATTTTGGTGGCATTGGTTTTGTGATGGTCGTGCGCTGGTAACAGGCCATCTCGTGTGAGTTGGTATCTGACTGTCTCACTGTGCTCTGGTCGTGACCTGTGACTAAACATAAAAGAAGCTATCTTGCAGATACGCATTTGAATGGGTTTAGTGTAAATACTTTTGTCACAAATAATGCTACAACTGGATGATACCTGTAACAATTGAGGTTAAAATTCCCTTACATTATTTGAATGCACATACGATTTCACTCAAAGTGTTGCCAACTAACCATTGTTGCTAAGGCATGGATATTGGCGAATGTCATGCTGAAAAAGTCTTGAAGTTTGGTCCATTTAGGATAATTTTTAACCCTCTTCCCAAATTAGATTTATCTATTTTTGAGTGTTCCATATTAATGTATCACTCGCCCTGCGTTGTGGCTCCTGTCTCTCTGACTCTCTAGTAGGGCTGGTTGGCAGCATTGCTGTCCACAGTTTTATAGCAAACAGTAATGATGAACGTCAAATTAACCTGCCAACTTTTCTAGCGACATTCAAAAACTACTAAACCTTGCACAAACATTATGTCATAATCAATATTTCCTGTAAACATTTTCTTTGAAATTATGTTAGAAAAGATATCTTTACGATTTTGTCCCATAAAAAAGTGTGCCAGATTCATGATAATATAGACTACGTCAGCATACATTCCACCTTTGCGATTATCTGCATTCGTAATTACCAATCTGGGCACCGAGTACCATTAAGAACTTAATCTCTTTCTGGTAATCCTCTAGAAGTGTAGGTTGAAATACTAGGCCTACACAGTCAGACAAACCTAAAACCATAATAGTTACATTATAGGCCTATATTCACATTCACACACACACACACACACACACACACACATACATACACACACACACACACACACACACACACACACATATATATATATATATATATATATATATATATATATATATATATATATATATATAGGGTCTGAGCCTTGTATTATGCACCTTAACATTTTGCTGTGGCTTATTTTCAATTTTTTTCTTCTTTTTTTCGAATTGGTGTTTTGTTTTTGTTTTTGTTCTTTTTGTTTTGTTTTGTTTCGTTTTTTTTTTTTTGTGGGGGGGGGGTGCATTGAACTTTGCAGATTGTCGATGAATATGTTTAAATTTTGTGCTGAATTTTTTTAGCAGCATCCGTGGATAATTAAAGCATCAATTGACTGCTAACCAAGCAGGATGGATACATGAAATCAGTTTGACTTGGATAAGATATACAAAGCGACTTGAAACCCACAGCAAGCCATCTTTCATGGGTTTGTCGTCGACCAATGGCAGTGCATAGAATATGTATCAATTTGTAATTGGTTTTGTATGTATGTATGTATGTATGTATGTATGTATGTATGTATGTATGTATGTACGTATGTATGTATGTATGTTGTGTGTGTGTGTGCGTGCGTGTGTGTGTGTGTGTGTGTGTGTGTGTGTGTGCGTGCGTGTGTGTGTGTGCCTTTTCTTCCAAAAACTTTAACCTTACAACATACAGATGCAAAGTGTTGTTCATAGTCAGGGACAGTCCATGGAATTAGCTGAGCTTTAAACCAATTGACGGTTTTTTGTCCTGCATTCATCAAATTGAGTATTTTCTTAAATATGCACAGTTGAATATGTTCTGTCCCCGATGTTCTCGTTTAAATGTCACTGGAATGGCATTTTGCATGTTGGCACCTCTGTTCCACAAGATAAATACACAAAACATGGGGTCAGCCTCAACAGGTAGATTTTGAACCTGGGCGCTTGAGGCGAGCGACAGAGAGCCTAGCGTGTCCAGATCGCCAACATATTCCGCTAGCAATCTCGTCTGTGCTCATAGCCAACCCACACATGCGCAGATCAAGACAACGCCAGTG
>OZ026626.1:50992080-50998887 GCA_964020975.1 Hermodice carunculata
TACAGCCTACAGGCCTGATGGATGTGTTTGCACGGGTGATTTAAGATTTTTTAGAGTATCAGGATCAGAAGAGACATATCGTAGGATAAGCAAACAATAGTTTATCAAAAAAGTAAATTACATGTTCTGGGCCAAATGAGCGTACACAGGCCTGGTATAATGGTTCGCGTGGGTGGTGGGAGATTAAACAATCAGGATAAATGTTCACATTGTAATGATGTGCATGTCCCAGAAAATGATTATTTGGTCTTGTGCGACAAGGGAATTATAGCAACGCCACTCTCCTAGTAGACTCCATCGACAAAGGATATATTACGGTTCCACCTAGATGCCTTATGTGAAAAGATTACTCAAGCATAAAATCTAATCGCCTGCAAGTGTTCATGAACTGGTTATACCCAGTTTCTTTTTGGGAGATTCTCAAAGAACAAAAAACAAAACAAATTGAAACTTGCCAATTGAAAAAAAAGGAACGTGCACAGAAGTGGAGCTCTTAAATCCAAAATGTACTAGGGTGGCATCACCTTACTTTCTTTCTCACAACTCCAGAATATGTAGAAGTCTACAAGGGTGATCTTTCTATCTATATTTATAATATGGGTGCAATGGTGTCTGAAATATTTTTATTCTGGGTACTTCTAATACAACATGTAGTGCAAATCTATATGCACTTGAGTAAGAACAGGGTAAATCTCTTAAAATACATCCAACAGGTGCGGTCCGTGTCTGACATCGCCAAATAACGTCTTAAGACAGAAACGTTTGCAAATTTCATATCTCACTACCGACACAAGGCACAGGTTTAGGTCGTAGTACGAATATTCACTAAAAACGAATGATAGAAATTGGGAGCAAGAGTTAGCATGGGATACTTAGTCTTGAGATCCACACACAATTTGTATATGCAGTAGCTATACTAGCTGGACACTTGTTTTGTACCAGATATATTGTCAGGGGAAATCTTTTAAAATACAACACCAAACTTTACAATTTACGTGCGTCACTTCCAAAACGAAATAATGTTCCAAACCCCTCTCAATGCATACGAATTATAAAGTTAAGTGTTCTACTTCAAAAGTTTAAGTGCCTTTGCTAAAAATGTGTTATTTTTCAATATAGTGCCCACACTTTGCAACGAAGACTGCCCATCGTTGTTGCTTTTCATATGTGCGAAAATATGACGATAATGGGCGTTCAAAGCTGATAATCAAACTCTCTCTTTCTGTTCACACCTATGTGAGCGATACTGGGTATCTCTGTTATCAACTGGTGCCGTCAGTGGTGGAGAGGGTGTTCCAAAATAACTTAATGGGATGTCCCAAAAGTAGTGGTAAACAGAGTTCGTTACATATAAAACGTATCTTTTACATGACTTTGGAACGACGAAATTATATAACAGAATATGAAGCATATTCATACGCAGCCCAGAAAACAATATATATATATATATATATATATATATATATATATATATATATATATATATATATATATATATATATATATATATATATATATATATATATATATAAAACAAATGAAAAAAAATGAAAAAGTGATTATAATTGCTTACAATTATGCGAAACAAGACTAAAAATAGCAAAGAAATAAAAATAAAATAAATTTCGAAACAATGCGGAAATAAACCTTTTATCGCTTAACTCAATTGAATATTTTGATGATGCAATATGAATGGGTTAATAAATAGCAGATTTTACATTTTGAAATGCACCGTTTATTTACTTTTTGTCATGGATAATTTCATTTGTATATATCAAATTTCAGGAAAAGGTTGTAACTCGGCATCTCCATTTATCTCTGATACAGGGCACCTGGGATCCCATATCATTCTTTATTTTGGATCTTGCCTGGTGTGTTTTCCAAGGATGGTATTCTGTTTCGTTTTGTGTTTTGACGAAGTTGCTAACTTTTGACCGGTGTAACCACTCCAATTTTGTTTCACTCTACTTATGTATAATGGTAAAAACACATTCAGGTAACACGCTTTGGCAAACGCAATTTTCTGGGCAACATAATTCTGACCAGGGCAATCATTTCAGCAACAGTTACTTTTTTTCTTCTTTGTCTGTATCTTCACCTATTTCATCTTGGTCATAGCATTGGATGTGTTGTCTCAAAAAGAAGTCTCAGTTTTGAATAACCGCATGCATAGCATCCTGCAGCCCATGTTTTTATCGTTCATCAGCTGCGCAATGGTTCTCTTTATGGTATCTTGAATTTTAGTTTTCTGAAGATCATTCAAGACTGCCTACCAAATAGCATATTTCGATTTCAAAGCCCAAACAAATATTGGAAGTAAGTGGCCATCGCCCCTCTCCTTGGCTTCACTTGAGTGCTGTTTCCAGAAGTGTATGCTTCTACCTTAGCGCCATAATCATCTTGCATGCCATCCAGTATATCCATGACCAGCGGAGTGAATACTGAACTGTCTTCATTGTCAGCAGTGGCCCTTTCACTGTCTCCATCTGCGTCTTGTTGGTCATTCCAACGCAGCCAGTGTATTTTTCTGGTCCGGATCATTCTCCTGCTTCTCACTTTCTGCCTCATCGAGATATATCCTTGAACCTCTCTACACCACATAGCCAAATGACGTTACCACTCGTGTACATTGACAAATATGATACCACAATTATCACAGGATACCATCTCTGTGTTGTTTTGAATTTTCAATCTTCTGCTTCATGTATTCCAGGTAAACCAAAGGACATACTTTCAACAGTTTTCTTTCCAATGGTCGGTGACCTGGAATGTTGAGCTCAGACTTATAAGTTTTGGTCTGTTCATAGGCGTGTGGCTTACCGTGTTTAACCATCTGCTCTCGCTGTGTTTTTCCTCTGTTTTCAGAAAGAATTTTTGTTTTGGGACATACTTTCAACAGTTTTCTTTCCAATGGTCGGTGACCTGGAATGTTGAGCTCAGACTTATAAGTTTTGGTCTGTTCATAGGCGTGTGGCTTACCGTGTTTAACCATCTGCTCTCGCTGTGTTTTTCCTCTGTTTTCAGAAAGAATTTTTGTTTTGAGCCAGACATGATGTGGCGTCTAAGGCTTGAGGTCTACCAGTATATAGCCATAAGGCTTGGCTGTGGCTCTCGTGTATTCTTCTATCATGTAATTGGATTCGTGGAAAAGCATGCACTGACTCATGGTTTTCAATTGTTTTTGTTCAGCTGGCATATTGACCAAAATAAGATATACCAATTTCTTCGTATTGTCCCTGTATCTGCTCATAGGTGTGCATCAATACAGTGACACTCAGATATCTACGGTGCTTTCCTTTGGTAAATACACGTGTGATTCTTGCATCTTTTCCAACGTGACTTATCAGAGCATCAACCACCACCACCACATTTCTTCTTCTTGTATCGATAAGACTGTCATGCTAAAAAATGTGGTGGTATACTTTAGGTGAATTCGATTTCAGGTATTCATTACTGCCGCTCTGCATGTGATATGATTTTATTTACAAACATTTGCTGTGAATTAAGGGCATCAGACTGGTTAAATGTTATATCACACATATAGCAGTAGTGGGCCCTTTTCATCTGGAAGCATGACCTTGAGCTCTCATTGTGCACTCAGTCCACTTATGCACTTCCACTCATATGCCAGAAGTGGGAGGAAAACATTAAGAGGAGGAGGAGAAATGAGAGTGGCAAGACGGGAGAATGAAGGGGCGAGACAAGGGGGAAGAGAGGGAGGAGGAGGGAGAAGGAGGGAGAAGAAGAGCAGTAAGAATGGCAGGAGGAGGGATAGAAGGAGGTGGAGGGATAGTAGAAAGAGCACCTGTTGGTGTTTTTAAATTGAAACTACCGTTGCATACAAGATGTGCCATCATACTGGTTCTTGGAAAATTAGTTCTGAAAACAACCATCAGGGTTTAATATTGTCTCGAAACTACATAAATCCCATTGTGCCACACACTACTGTTTATGCATACTTCAGGAGCTTCCTCACCAGATTCAGAGTGGCTGCAGAACACATCATAACAATGGGCAGAATTTGTCTCTTCAAGTATTTTTTTGTTATTGTTGTTGTTGTTGTTGTTGTTTTCTTGTAAGTATGTATCTTATCAGAAACTTCAGCCCGTATGTAGTCCACACTAAGGCTTTGTTTGTCTTAGACATTGGTAAGGAAAAAAAGACACCAGAGCAGAATGAATTTACCAGACAACTATGTATGTCCACTTGTAAGAGTGCAATGCGTCCTCCAAACTTATCAAGTTTTCTCTCAATTGTGGTGACATAACAACCGTACATCTTTCATCAGCCACAGTTTTCCAACGAGGTGTCTTTTTCTCTCGCTTACTTGAAAAAACACTACACATTAAAAATGAGGCAAAACAGACACGAGTGACTGTAAAGATACTGTACATTCTGCATGAGTTATTTTTATGGGAAAAAATGGCAGCCTAACCTGTCAATGAAGATCCAGTTCAGTAGATTTTCACTTATGTCTAGGGCGTAGATTTCTCTCCTGAAGACTCTAATACTAGGCAGATTTTTTTTCCAAACTAGCAAACAATTATACCGTCATAAATAGACCTATCAACGGCAGATTCAATGTTCATTTGAAAGTGGAGTAACATAATCTGAATATACCTTTCCGGTATCATGAACTTTAAAGACTGCCATCCCCTTGCCAGAATAGGAGAAATACCTTGTATTTTCCAATTCAGGGCCACGGTTGACAAGACACGAGCTGGATCACCTATACACGTCTGATAAAAACAGACCTCTGCATGCCATACGCAATGGTACATTTTCCCATGTTACCGCAAAGAGTAAAAGAGTATTTTTTTTATTGTTTGTTTGTCTGTTTGTTTTCGTTTTTGTTTTTTTTTTTTTGTTTTTGTTTTTTTTAAAATCCGAACTTGTGAAATAATCTGAAAGTACAACGGAATTGTACCTAAAGAAGCTGCCTGTATTTGATACATTGCACTCCAAACAATGTAAGATGTAATGTATTTCGCAAGCAGGGAAAGATCTATTCAATGTAGAGGGAGCCAGCCTGAAAATGTTTGTTTTCAGATTTTACGAAATGTGAAGGGTGTATGGTATCTCGTTTATATTTGAACATAACCTAGTATAATAAAAACAAATCCCTTTACCAGACTGCTTTAGTCATTTTATGCTACGACCTGCCCGTTGATACATTCCCTCGAGCTGAGCTAGCCTGGTTCCAGGTCTTATACACTAGTCATCCTATATTATTCAACGGATGGAGAGTGAAATTTATTATGATGCATAGGTGTTTTCTCTCCATCTCTGCAAACCATATCATTTTTAGCCAAAAAAACTGTCACTCAGTTAACCTTTTGCTGCCATATGATGTCCATTATCAGCCAACTGTATTTTTTTCTTTTTTGGACGTGGTGGGGCTCCACCTTGTTCAGGTTTCTAGTAACTTTGTTGATTAATTACACTCTATAGCATTTGTCATTCAGTATGTTCTCTCTCTCACTCTCTCTCTCTCTCTCTCTCTCTCTCTCTCTCTCTCTCTCTCTCTCTTTTCTTTTTTTTTTCTTTGTTTTTGGGAGAAAGATTGGAGCTACAGCTGGTACAACTGGGGTGGGGATAAGGGTGGAACTACAGGGGACATTGCTTCTGAGTGGTACAGGGACACTTGCGTGTACTTACAGACGTAAATTTATTCAGCAGCTGAGATTATTTTCCATTCACACACACACACACACACACACACATAAATATATATATATATATATATATATATATATATATATATATATATATATATATATATATATATATATATATATATATATATATATATATATATATATGTATATATATATTGCATCTCACATTTAATGTATTTTCAATTTTCTTCAAGATGTCTTTAATTTCTTCTACGGTATGCGTACAGACACACACTACATTTGTACTAGTCTCACTATCCTGCTGCGTAGTTACACGTTTTTATGTTTACGCATTTGTCATGAGCAGGCTGTTGTAAGAAAATGTAGGCCAATCTGAAAATCAAGACCTATTACCGCATCCCAAGTTTGTTTTACAGAACATAATTGTTATAAGATGTAGGAATTCTGAGCGAGAAGAGTATAAGCTTGCTGTCTCCGTTGTAGCTTTATCGTGGCCCGTTCCAGTTTGCGTCACACAGAACCCTTCACGTAGACACAGAGTTAAGGCAAACAAGTCCAGTGTTGAAGATATAAACTGCGAATTGCTCACCATTCAGCAAATCACACTAGAGTTAATGCCCCTTTGGACTCATGGCATGGACCATGTTAATAATTTGGTGTGTAATTGCCACAAATTGGCAGTCTGTTTTGCAATCAATCCCAAATTATTGTCTTTTTTTCTATAAGGGGTACCCCAATTGTACTAAATAGAATATATCTTTTTAAGAAACCCAACATAGTGAGAAACGTGGTATATAAATAGCATGCAACGACGTCTTATTTCTGAGTATATAATGTGTAGATAAGGGATGCACTTTGTGATGTCCGGTTTTTGCCTGGAAAAAAGCAGCATAAACATAAACTCAGGGTTTAACGACTAACTGCATATTTAAACAATATGGGTCTGAGCCTTGGTATCTAAAGTTTAAGGGTCATAACTATGGTGGAGAAAAAACTGAGTCTGTGTGTCTGATGTTTAACAATCATCACGCATAAACATGGCGTACAGACCTCCCACGTACCATGTAGTGAAGGAAGGAATATTATGGGACTTTTGTTGTTTCGTGGAACCTGTTTTAGCTCATGTTTTATACTCTTCTGCTATTTCATTGTTCGCAATTAGAGTATA
>OZ026626.1:50999087-51016587 GCA_964020975.1 Hermodice carunculata
TTCGGAGGGTATCGGAGATTTTAGGTTTTCGTTTCACCTGTACACGGTCATATGGTAATTTTGGTGGCATTGGTTTTGTGATGGTCGTGCGCTGGTAACAGGCCATCTCGTGTGAGTTGGTATATTGACTGTCTCACTGTGCTCTGGTCGTGACCTGTGACTAAACATAAAAGAAGCTATCTTGCAGATACGCATTTGAATGGGTTTAGTGTAAATACTTTTGTCACAAATAACGCTACAACTGGATGATACCTGTAACAATTGAGGTTAAAATTCCGCTTACATTATTTGAATGCACATACGATTTCACTCAAAGTGTTGCCAACTAACCATTGTTGCTAAGGCAGGGATATTGGCAAATGTCATGCTGGAAAAGTCTTGAAGTTTGGTCCATTTAGGGATAATTTTTAACCCTCTTCCCAAATTAGATTTTATCTATTTTTTGAGTGTTCCATATTAATGTATCACTCGCCCTGCGTTGTGTGGCTCCTGACTCTCTGACTCTCTAGTAGGGCTGGTTGGCAGCATTGCTGTCCACAGTTTTTATAGCAAACAAGTGATGATGATCGTCAAATTAACTTTTCTAGCGACATTCAAAAAACTACTAAACCTTTGCACAAACATTATGTCATAATCAATATTTCCAGTGAACATTTTCTTTGAGATTATGTTAGAAAAGATATCTTTACGATTTTTGTCCCATAAAAAAAGTGTGCCAGATTCATTATAATATAGACTACGTCAGCATACATTCCACCTTTGCGATTATCTGCATTCGTAATTACCAATCTGGGCACCGAAGTACCATTAAGAACTTAATCTCTTTCTGGTAATCCTCTAGAATTGTAGGTTGAAATACTAGGCCTACACAGTCAGAAAAACCTAAAACCATAATAGTTACATTATAGGCCTATATTCACACACACACACACACACACTATATATTATATATATATATATACTATATATATATATATACTATATATTATATATATATATATATATAATATATTATAATATATATAATATATATAGTATATTATATTATAATATATAATATATATATATAGGGTCTGAGCCTTGTATTATGCACGCTTAACATTTTGCTCTGGCTTATTTCAATTTTTTTCTTCTTTTTTTTCGAATTGTTGTTTTGTTTTTGTTTTTGTTCTTTTTGTTTTGTTCTGTTTCTTTTTTTTTTTTCGGGGGGGGGGGGGTGCATTGAACTTTGCAGATTGTGGAATGAATATGTTTAAATTTTGTGCTGAATTTTTTTTGGCAGCATCCGTGGATAATTAAAGTATCAATTGACTGCTAACCAAGCAGCGATGGATACATGAAATCAGTTTGACTTGGATAAGATATACAAAGCGACTTGAAACCCACAGCAAGCCATCTTTCACGGGTTTGTCGTCGACCAATGGGCAGTGCATAGAATATGTATCAATTTGTAATTGGTTTTTGTATGTATGTATGTATGTATGTATGTATGTATGTATGTATGTATGTATGTATGTATGTGTGTGTATATATGTATGTATGTTGTGTGTGTGTGTGTGTGTGCGTGCGTGCGTGTGTGTGCGTGCGTGTGTGTGTGTGTGTGCCTTTTCTTCCAAAAACTTTAACTTTACAACATACAGATGCAAAGTGTTGTTCATAAATCAGAGGAGAGTCCATGGAATTAGCTGAGCTTTAAACCAATTGACGGTTTTTTGTCCTGCATTCATCAAATTGAGTATTTTCTTAAATATGCACAGTTGAATATGTTCTGTCCCCGATGTTCTCGTTTAAATGTCACTGGAATGGCATTTTGCATGTTGGCACCTCTGTTCCACAAGGCAAATAAACGAAACATGGGGTCAGCCTCAACAGGTAGATTTTGAACCTGGGCGCTTGAGGCGAGCGACAGAGAGCCTAGCGTGTCCAGATCGCCAACATATTCCGCTAGCAATCTCGTCTGTGCTCATAGCCAACCCACACGTGCGCAGATCAAGACAACGCCAGTGGCTGGTGCAAGTAATGCATCCTGCACCTCTCAACAAATGGCGCTGACTCTCTGTTATATAAGGAGGGGGAGCAAATGTATGTGTAAAATACCTTTGCTTATCAAGCTGTTGGGCACTCTCATGCCCTGAAGTAGCAATGTTTATGACTGTATTTTCAATAGATCCTTCAACACGAAGACCTGAGTCTGGTATCTCTTCATAAGGAACATGTGACGTCATAGACTGTGCTGAAATACTTGGCTCATCGGTGAGGCTATCTGAAAGTGGCAACACATTATCAGTCAGGCGTGAGAATAACTCCCCAACTTTTCTCAGTGCATCCACCTCAGTTGAAGCAATTCCTTCTCTTGTATCTTCAGGGCTATGTGAAATGTTTTCCTTCTACCTGTTAACAGTAGGCAATGCAATGAACTAATTATTGCATGTAAGCTTGGAGGCGCTCCCCGGCGGCAAGTCCTGCGCGCATAATGACACTCAGGATAAGAATTATGACATAACATTTGCCCCACGTCTATAGGTAGATAGCCCCCACAGATTTTTTGCAATTGATAACCCCACGGTTGAAAAAATAAGACCAAGACTGGTTGGAACAGGAAAATCACATTATCGAGGTCGGTTCTCTGGGTAATTGTACTATTATGCACCAAAATAAATTGAATCACTGTCAAATGTTCCTCTCTGGCTACAAATAACATTTATGGGAAAATTGTAGAAAAAAATCCAGTTAAAACCACTCACCTTAATAAAAGTAACGTGTGCAAAGTGATTGAAACCCTGTATGTAGAGTGGTTTAAAATCACTCTGAATCAAACGACGGAATTGCATGGAAGTTACTAGATGTTTAAAATTTTTCCAGTATATAATATATGTAAATAAGAACTCACCTAGGACAATATATGTACAATGTTGACGGTTTTTATGAGGGAGAACTTGTAACCAGTTCTCTATTTTTAGACAGCTGTGTAGCTACCAATCTACAGACATGGATTATTTTGAGGGTACGTGTTATTTCATAATCATATATGTGTGCAATGTGATTCTTCTCGGGTATCAAGTGCACCTGTCGTGTATGTAAAAAGCTCATGACTAGAAATAATTTGCATCACAAACACACACAAGAGGAATTAAGTGTTTGCCGTTTTGATTCATGACATGCATGTATATTTTTCATTCGGCACTGTTAAAGGAAATATAATGTCACGCCCCAATAATCGTTTATGCATAAATAGTTAATGCTCATTTTTGTGTATCCAGCAAGCCAAATTTACAAATGAACAGCCATATAATGCCTTATTTTCTGGTCAAATCGCATAACCCAAGAGGAAGTGATTATTTGAGTCGTGCACAGCTACCTAAATAAAAAAGAAAAAGAAGAAGAAGAAGAAGAAGAAGAAGAAGAAGAAGAAGAAGAAGAAGAAGAAGAAGAAGAAAGAAGAGAAAAAGAAGAAGAAGAAGAAGAAGAAAGAAGAAGAAGAAGAAGAAGAAGAAGAAGAAGAAGAAATGGATATTCTCTCAAATTCAATGACGGATTGTACATGTGCCCCCTACCTTTAACATGTTTTTACACCATTATGAGAGCTTGTCTACCTAAATCACGTCTACCTGAAGTTTGTTGCTTGAAAAGGTTCAATTCTGATTAATGCACAGTCACTAATCGATACGGAAAACATCCATTTTAAAAACATGTAGTAACCACGCTTTTAACAATGCCTATTATTTCCTGCCTGTTGTTTGATGAACATGGAATTTCAACTTCCGTTTACCTAATATTTTTTAGGAGGGTTGACAATATGATAAAACTGGTGTCACAAACCGATATCTTTACTCTGGCCTATGCGCAAACAAATCTAGCCTCTCTTTGCATTGCCTCTGGTTACATTATGCCTGCAACAAATTATGTTTCGCCACAGTTGCTCACCTTCTTGTTTTTAGGCATGCGCCTTTCCCAGTTTCCGTCAGTTGTTGGAGTTTTCTTGACAATGTCATGGCGCAATTTTATCTAATGTGTTCCTGTTCTCTCTTCCATTTCTTTCTTTTCACAGTGACCGAGCATGAAATTAGAGTCACAAATTTCATCGTAAGGCCCCATACTTGGCACAGTCGTTCTTTGATTCCTGGCCATCTGAACTTACATCTATATCGGCTGAGAATATCAGCGGTTGTTGATCACCCCGAGGAAGTGAGGCTAAAGGCCTTTGCTGGAGATTTACTCTTACAGGAGCACGAGTTTGGTTTGATGCATCTGGTGGTGCACGCCTCCCTTGCATAATTGAACAAAATATAAGTATGCAAAATAACGTAAATGGATGCATATGGGCATACAATATAAGTCCTCATGAAACAGTGGTACTGGCTTTCAGACATAAACTACTTTAGATGGCTCATTTTAAGGGTAAAGGCTATGTGTGTTGTCTTCTGCCTAAACGGCACTTATCTTCTACAAATAACGCTTGACCAGAGACAAATGTAGCTTTTGACGAGTGCCCCCCTGACTGCTTGCAATGGACCAGGAGGAAAGAAAAACTTCCACCGTTGCCAATATGGCGGCTCGATCACGATATTTCTCCAACTCGCAATTTCAAAGGTGTCTAAGTTATGTTAAACGTACAAGTTACATTCAAGTTTGGTACAAGCATATTAAATATAATGATTCATTTGCCCTTTGTAAAATTATGTAATCAACTACATGCAGCATTTCATAACCACGATTGAAAGGGGTTACCCCACGTGCGCACATACGTACGTTAACACATGCCACTATGTATCTACCCTAAAAAGCAGTTTCTATTGCTATTACACAGCACGTGACATGAGAAAAATTAAGGGGAGACTTTGGACGAAATCATCGGAGATGCATTTTCATTGATTGTTTGATGGTACAGAGCGTCCTCTTTGACGATATTAATCTGGTCCATGTACTAAAACCAGACCAGCTGTCTCATTATACTCATGTCACACACAATCCTGCGAATATTGATGAAACGCCAACCAAATTCACAAAAAGATGGCATCTAAATATTCAGTCCGCTATTGAATGTCAGAGCTGTTATACAGAGATAAATAAAAAACCTATTTCTATTTATTTATTTATTTATTTATTTATTTATTCATTCATTCATTCATTCATTCATTCATTCATTCATTCATTCATTCATTCATTCATTCATTCATTTATTTATTTATTTATTTATTTATTTATGTATTTATTTATTTATTTATTTATTTATTTAATAATTTAATATTTGTTTGTTTGTTTGTATGTTTGTTTGTTTGGTTGGTTGGTTGGTTGGTTGAATGGTTTATTTATTTATTTATTTATTTATTTATTTATTTATTTATTTATTTATTTATTTTATTTGTTTGTTTGTTTGTTTGTTTGTTTGTTTGTTTGTTTATTTATTTATGTATTAATTTATTAATTAATTTATTTATTTATTATTTATTTATTTATTTATTTATTTATTTATTTATTTATTTATTTATTTATTTTCATCATAAGTATTGTTTATTGCCAAAAAACGGGGCCATTTGCTCTTGCTGACGGTCAGCTGAAGTTGCAAAATATGAGCAAGTTGTAAACCATGCACATCTTATAGGATTTTCTTGTAATGAAGTCCAAATACAGTATTTGTGCAATACAAATCGAAGAGTTAATATAGTGTTGTCACGTGCTCTGTTATCCTTTTTTTTTTTGTGGAAAAATGAAATGTTTAATTCAAATGAATGACCAATGGCAGAATAAGTGTATTTGCAGATACGTACATTGCACTGCATTGTCTTTGTGGGAAGAGTACCAGCGGAACAGTTAGTGATTCCAGCTATTGCTATTCATTCCGTATTACACTACATGATTAATTTTCTATATAAAAATGTAATGTTGATGTTGATGTGTAACACCCCCCTCCCAAAAACAACAACAACAACAACAAATAATAATGATGATGATGATGATGATGATGATGATGATGATGATGATGATGATGATGATGATGATGATGATGATGATGATGATGATGATGATATCATCTGGAATTAAATGTTTCACCGCACTTAACCGTATCCGAATCGATTACGGAAATATAATAGGCTATACAATGTTTCTTCATGATGTTTATTTTGATGCAAATATATGGGTGGAATGACTTACTCATTTCTGATGAATATCGCATGTCCCCATATCTTCTGCATGCGCACCAAATGACCACTGTCATCACAGACATTAAAGATACGATGCCGAGCACACAATTTGCAACTATAACTGGGTGAAACATTAATGTGTTGGAGGGCATGATGCTCAGTGCAGCAGTGGTGTGAACTTTCTTCCATGGATTCGACGTAGATGAAACTGGTGAGGTCCTTAAAAATCCAGACGTTGATGGGAAGTGCGGGTTTTCATACGAGGCAATAATTGCTGATGTCACAGTTCTGGTTTCTAAATATGACATAAAAATTCTGCTTTAACAAAATTAATTTTCTTTGAGTGCTGATAGTTGACTCCCTTTTATCAAAAGTGGTGGTTTACATTCAGTTAGATTTGAATGCAACATCTTTAGTAATTCTTACCTGTATTGCATTATTTTAACAGTATATTTGCCATATGCCCAAATATCCCATGCACCGACACAGACAAAGACACACACACACACACACACCACACAATCACATGCACCGACACAGACACAGACACAGACACACACACACACATATATATATGTATATATATATATATATATATATATATATATATATATATATATATATATATATATATATATATATATATATATATATATATATATATATTGTCTCACTTTGACCAAAGCATCAAGTATCCCTTTATTACCAGTACGTACCTCGGTGTTTTACAATGAGGCATTGCACCCTGCTTACCTGACGCCTTGTGGTTAATATATGACCTAGGAACTTCTATTCTTGGTTGATCAGGACATATCATCGTAAAAGGTTGTTCCCTAATTTATATTTGCATTTTTAGTCAACAAGAGCACTTAACACAACACAACAAATAACCCCCATAACTATAGCCCCTATCTGGGTCATAAAGAATATAAATATAGTCCCCATCTGAGTTTGATAGTAAAATGAGGTGTCATACAGCCTACAGGCCTGATGGATGTGTTTGCACGGGTGATTTAAGATTTTTTAGAGTATCAGGATCAGAAGAGCCATATCGTAGGATAAGCAAACAATAGTTTATCAAAAAAGTAAATTACATGTTCTGGGCCAAATGAGCTCACACAGGCCTGGTATAATGGTTCGCGTGGGTGGTGGGAGATTTAACAATCAGGATAAATGTTCACATTGTAATGATGTGCATGTCCCAGAAAAATGATTATTTGGTCTTGTGCGACAAGGGAATTATAGCAACGCCACTCTCCTAGTAGACTCCATCGACAAAGGATATATTACGGTTCCACCTAGATGCCTTATGTGAAAAGATTACTCAAGCATAAAATCTAATCGCCAGCAAGTGTTCATGAACTGGTTATACCCAGTTTCTTTTTGGGAGATTCTCAAAGAACAAAAAACAAAACAAATTGAAACTTGCCAATTGAAAAAAAAAGGAACGTGCACAGAAGTGGAGCTCTTAAATCCAAAATGTACTAGGTTGGCATCACCTTACTTTCTTTCTCACAACTCCAGAATATGTAGAAGTCTACAAGGGTGATCTTTCTATCTATAATAATATGGGTGCAATGGTGTCTGAAATATTTTTTATCCTGGGTACTTCCAATACAACATGTAGTTCAAATCTATATGCACTTGAGTAAGAACAGGGTAAATCTCTTAACATACATCCAACAGGTGCGGTCCATGTCTGACATCGCCAAATAAGGTCTTAAGACAGAAACGTTTGCAAATTTCATGTCTCACCACCGACACAAGGCACAGGTTTAGGTCGTAGTACGAATATTCACTAAAAACGAATGATAAAAATTGGGAGCAAGAGTTAGCATGGGATACCTAGTCTTGAGATCCACACACAATTTGTATATGCAGTAGCTATACTAGCTGGACACTTGTTTTGTACCAGAGATACTGTCAGGGGAAATCTTTTAAAATACAACACCAAACTCTACAATTTACATGCGTCACTTCGAAAACGAAATAATGTTCCAAACCCCTCTCGATGCATACGAATTGTAAAGTTAAGTGTTCTACTCCGAAAGTTTAGGTGCCTTTGCTGAAAATGTGTTAATTTTCAATATAGTGCCCACACTTTGCAACGAAGACTGCCCATCGTTGTTGCTTTCCATATGTGCGAAAATATGACGATAATGGGCGTTCAAAGCTGATAATCAAACTCTCTTTTTCTGTTCACACCTATGTGAGCGATACTGGGTATCTCTGTTATCAACTGGTGCCGCCAATGGTGGAGAGGGTGTTCCAAAATAACTTAATGGGATGTCCCAAAAGTAGTGGTAAACAGAGTTCGTTACATATAAATCGTATCTTTTACATGACTTTGGAACGACGAAATTATATAACAGAATATGTCAATAGAATATTTGAAGCATATTTATACGCAGCCCAGAAAACAATTATGCGAAACAAGACTAAAAATAGCACATAAATAAAAATAAAATAAATTTCGAAACAATGCGGAAATAAACCCTTTATCGCTTAACTCAATTGAATATTTTGATGATGCAATATGAATGGGTTAATAAATAGTAGATTTTACATTTTACAATGCACCGTATATTTACTTTTTGTCATGGATAATTTCATTTGTACAAATTAAATTTCAGGAAAAGGTTGTAACTCGGCATCTCCATTTATCGCTGATACTGGGCACCTGGGATCCCATATCATTCTTTATTTCGGATCTTGCCTGGTGTGTTTTCTTAGGATGGTATTCTGTTTCGTTTGGTGTTTTGACGAAGTTGCTAACTTTTGACTGGTGTAACCACTCTAACTTTGTTTCGCTCTACTTATGTATACTGGTACAAACACATTCAGGTAACACGCTTTGGCAAACGCAATTTTCTGGGCAACATAATTCTGACCAGGGCAATCATTTCAGCAACAGTTATTTTTTTCTTCTTTGTCTGTATCTTCACCTATTTCATCTGGGTCATAGCATTGGATGTGGTGTCTCAAAAATAGTCGCAGTTTTGAATAACCGCATGCATAGCATCCTGCAGCCCATGTCTTTATCGTCCATCAGCTGCGCAATGGTTCTCTTTATGGTATCTTGAATTTTAGTTTTCTGAAGATCATTCAAGACTGCCTACCAAATAGCATACTTCGATTTCAAAGCCCAAACAAATATTGGAAGTAAGTGGTCATCGCCCCTCTCCTTGGCTTCACTTGAGTGCTATGTTTCCAGAAGTGTATGCTCCTACCTTAGCGCCATAATCATCTTGCATGCCATCCAGTATATCCATGATCAGCCGAGTGAATACTGAATTGTCTTCATTGTCAGCAGTGGCCTCTTCACTGTCTCCATCTGCGTCTTGTTGGTCATTCTAACGCAGCCAGTGTATTTCTCTGGTCCGGATCATTCTCCTGCTTCTCACTTTCTGCCTCATCGAGATATATCCTTGAACCTCTCTACACCACATAGCCAAATGACGTTACCACTCGTGTACATTGACAAATATAATACCACAATTATCACAGGATACCATCTCTGTGTTGTTCTGAATTTTCATCCTTCTGCTTCATGTATTCCAGGTAAACCAAAGGGCACACTTTCAACAGTTTCTCTTTCCAATGGTCGGTGACCTGGTATGTTGAGCTCATACTTATAAGTTTTGGTCTGTTCATAGGCGTGAGGCTTGCCGTGTTTAACCATCTGCTCTCGCTGTGTTTTTCCTCTGTTTTCAGAAAGAATTTTTGTTTTGAGCCAGACATGATATGGCGTCTAAGGCTTGTGGTCTACCAGTATATAGCCATAAGGCTTGGTTGTGGCTCTCGTGTATTCTTCTATCATGTAATTGGGTTCGTGGAAAAGCATGCACTGACTCATGGTTTTCAATTGTTTTTGTTCAGCTGGCATATTGACCAAAATAAGATATACCAATTTCTTCGCATTGTCCCTGTATCTGCTCATGGGTGTGCATCAATACAGTGACACTCAGATATCTATGGTGCTTTCCTTTGGTAAATACACCTGTGATTCTTGCATCTTTTCCAACGTGACTTATCAGTGCATCAACCACCACCACCACATTTCTTCTTCTTGTATCGATAAGACTGTCATGCTAAAAAATGTGGTGGTATACTTTAGGTGAATTCGATTTCAGGTATTCATTACTGCCGCTCTGCATGTGATATGATTTTATTTACAAACATTTGCTGTGAATTAAGGGCATCAGACTGGTTAAATGTTATATCACACATATAGCAGTAGTATGCCCTTTTCATCTGGAAGCATGACCTTGAGCTCTCATTGTGCACTCAGTCCACTTATGCACTTCCACTCATATGCCAGAAGTGGGAGGAAAACATTAAGAGGAGGAGGAGAAATGAGAGTGGCAAGACGGGAGAATGAAGGGGCGAGACAGGGGGGAAGAGAGGGAGGAGGAGGGAGAAGGAGGGAGAAGAAGAGCAATAAGAAAGGCAGGAGGAGGGATAGAAGGAGGTGGAGGGACAGTAGGAAGAGCACCTGGTGGTGTTTTTAAATTGAAACTACCGTTGCATACCAGATGTGCCATCATACTGGTTCTTGGAAAATTAGTTCTGAAAACAACCATCAGGGTTTAATATTGTCTCGAAACTACATAAATCCCATTGTGCCACACACTACTGTCTATGCATACTTCAGGAGCTTCCTCACCAGATTCAGAGTGGCTGCAGAACACATCATAACAATGGACAGAATTTGTCTCTTCGAGTATTTTTTTGTTATTGTTGTTGTTGTTGTTGTTGTTTTCTTGCAAGTATGTATCTTATCAGAAACTTCAGCCCGGATGTAGTCCACACTAAGGCTTTGTTTGTCTTAGACATTGGTAAGGAAAAAAAGACACCAGAGCAGAATAAATTTACCAGACAACTATGTAGGTCCACTTGTAAGAGTGCAATGCGTCCTCCAAACTTATCAAGTTTTCTCTCAATTGTGGTGACATAACAACCGTACATCTTTCATCGGCCACAGTTTTCCAACGAGGTGTCTTTTTCTCTCGCTTACTTGAAAATACACTATACATTAAAAATGAGGCAAAACAGACACGAGTGACTGTAAAGATACTGTACATTCTGCATGAGTTATTGTTATGGGGAAAAATGGCAGTCTTACCTGTCAATGAAGATCCAGTTCAGTAGATTTCTCTCCTGAAGACTCTAATACTAGGCAGATTTTTTTTTCCAAATAAGCAAACAATTATACCGTCATAAATAGACCTATCAACGGCAGATTCAATGTTCATTTCAAAGTGGAATAACATAATCTGAATCGACCTTTCCAGTATCATGAACTTTAAAGACTGCCATCCCCTAGCCAGAATAGGAGAAATACCTTGTATTTTCCAATTCAGGGCCATAGTTGACAAGACAAGAACTGGATCACGTATACACGTCTGATAAAAACAGACCGCGGCATGCCATACGCAATGGTACATTTTCCCATGTTACCGCAAAGAGTAAAAGAGTATTTTTTTCATTGTTTGTTTGTCTGTTTGTTTTCGTTTTTGTTTTTATTTTTAAATAAAATCCGAACTTGTGAAATAATCTGAAAGTACAACGGAATTGTACCTAAAGAAGCTGCCTGTATTTGATACATTGCACTCCAAACAATGTAAGATGTAATGTATTTCGCAAGCAGGGAAAGATCTATTCAATGTAGAGAGAGCCAGCCTGAAAATGTTTGTTTTTAGATTTTACGAAATGTGAAGGGTGCATGGTATCTCGTTTATATTTGAACATAACCTAGTATAATAAAAACAAATCCCTTTATCAGGCTGCTTTAGTCATTTTATACTACGGCCTGCCCGTTGATACATTCCCTCGAGCTGAGCTACCCTGGTTCCAGGTCTTATACACTAGTCATCCTATATTATTCAACGGATGGAGAGTGAAATTTATTATGATGCATAGGTGTTTTCTCTCCATCTCTGCAAACCATATCATTTTCAGCCAAACAAAACTGTCACTCAGTTAACCTTTTGTTGCCACATGATGTCCATTATCAGCCAACTGTATTTTTTTTTCTTTTTTTGGACGTGGTGGGGCTCCACCTTGTTCAGGTTTCTAGTAACTTTGTTGATTAAGTTACACTCTATAGCATTTGTCATTCAGTATGCTCTCTCTCTCTCTCTCTCTCTCTCTCTCTCTCTCTCTCTCTCTCTCTCTCTCTCTCTCTCTCTCTCTCTCTCTCTCTTTCTCTCTCTCTCACTCTCTCTCTCTCTTTTTTTTTTTTCTTTGTTTTTGGGAGAAAGATTGGGGCTACAGCTGGTACAACTGGGGTGGGGATAAGGGTGGAACCACAGAGGACATTGCTTATGAGTGGTACAGGGGCACTTGCGTGTACTTACAGACGTAAATTTATTCAGCAGCTGAGATTGTTTTCCATTCACACACACACACACACACACACACACACACACACACATTATATATATATATATATATATATATATATATATATATATATATATTTATGTATATATATAAATATATATATATATATATATATATATATATATATATATATATATATGTATATGTATATTGCATCTCACATTTATTGTATTTCAATTTTATTCAAGATGTCTTTAATTTCTTCCACGGTATGTGTACAGACACACACTACGTTTGTACTATTCTCACTATCCTGGTGCGTAGTTACACGTTTTTATGTTTACGCATTTGTCATGAGCAGGCTGTTGTAAGAAAATGCAGGCCAATCTGAAAATCAAGACCTATTACCGCATCCCAAGTTTGTTTTACAGAACATAATTGTTATAAGATGTAGGAATTCTGAGCGAGAAGAGTAAAAGCTTGCTGTCTCCGTAAGAGCTTTATCGTGAACCGTTCCAGTTTGCGTCACACAGAACCCTTCACGTAGAGACAGAGTTAAGGCAAACAGGTCCAGTGTTGAAGATATAAACTGCGAATTGCTCACCATTCAGCAAATCACACTAGAGTTACTGCACCTTTTGCATCATGGCATTGACCATGTTAATAATTTGGTGTGTAATTGCCACAAATTGGCAGTCTGTTTTGCAATCAATCCCAAATTATTGTCTTTTTTTTCTATAAGGGGTACCCCAATTGTACTAAATAGACTATATCTTTGTAAGAAACCCAACATAGTGAGAAACGTGGTATATAAATAGCATGGAACGACGTCTTATTCCTGAGTATATAATGTGTAGATAAGGAATGCACTTTGTGATGTCCGGTTTTTGCCTGGAGAAAAAGCAGCATCAACATAAACTCAGGGTTTAACGACTAACGGCATATTTAAACAATATGGGCCTGAGCCTTGGTATCTAAAGTTTAAGGGTCATAACTATGGTGGAGAAAATGCTGAGTTTGTGTGTCTGATGTTTAACAATCATCACGCATAAACATGGCATACAAACCTCCCACGTACCATGTAGTGAGGGAAGGAATATTATGGGACTTTTGTTGTTTCGTGGAACCTGTTTTAGCTTATGTTTTATACTCTTCTGCTGTTTCATTGGTCGCAATTAGAGTATACGATATCTTTTAGAAATTTACTTAGCCTTGCCTATGTATTCAGAAATCAGGTTTGGAAAATTATTTTTCAAATGTATTATGCATTTTATTTTCGTTTTTCGTGAAATGGTAATTTTTACAGATATTTTCGCAAAAATAGAAAGCGAACAATTGCGTAGTAGAAATCAATCAGAAATACTCACCAGAATTGGAACTAAGAGCAAAAGGTATATATATATACTCACTCAACACCTTTAGACTGAAGGTGCGATATAAGTCCATGCGTGGTGTAGAACATCTGTATAATCCCGTGTCATTAAGCTGGGCAACAGCTTTCTTCAACTTAAAATCGTAAGAAATTTCAAATCCCCAAATGGTAGTATCTGCTGATGCTGACCGGCTGCAAAACCTACGCCCGAGCTTCACAAGGTGGTCATCAGGACCACCGTTCTTTTTGAGAATCTTGGACCACGTGATGTAATACACTCGGGGGCAAACTGGCATTTCGGTCCAATTGAAACATGGTATAATTAGCAAACCATGTTCTTTTGCAGTCAGTTGCGGATGGCTGCTGATGTCCGACAAAGCTGTAAAAGGATGAGGTTGTGTAAAGTATGACCGCCCTTAACCCATGTTAAAATTCCAGAGTCCATGCTTCCAAAATTGCAACTACAATTGCACGAACTCAAGAGCTATTCTGTTTTCAGTTGTGTTCTATTAACAATTTTGTGACGTTTACAGACTTATATTGACAGGAATGGACAGCATTTTTTTCTGTATACACTTATTAGTTAATCAAATTTTTAGCACCTTGAGCTGACCGTACTGTACGTAACAATGTTAAGATCATGAATGATTATTTTAATGTGGGTTGACCTACATAAACCAAAATATCAAAAGCATCGATCAGCTTTTACAGTTACCACCCTCCGAAAAAAAGGAATAAACGTAATATGAATAACAATTAAACACAATTGACAAATAAAGAAAATAAAAGAATGAATGAATGAATGGATGGATAGATAGATGGATATGTAAAACATAAAAGAATGAAAGAAAGAAAGAGAGAGAGAGAAAAAAGAAAGAAAGAAAGAAAGAAAGAAAGAAAGGAAGAAAGAAAGAAAGAAAGAACGAAAGAAAATACAGATAAAAAAAAGATTCTGGCGGTCGAAATATGTGTGTAATATAAGAGTACCTGCAATATGCAGCAACATATAGCTTGCGATGATTCTGGAAAGCTGCCTTCGCATACTTAAACTTCAATAAGACTTCTCAATTTGAAGACTGACTGTGTCGCTGACAATATCTTAACAGACACTAGTCTTTCCCCAGTTGGACATATGTCTTTAACAGCTGTGAACGGATGATAAAATAAATGAATAACAGCATGGACGCTTACCAGAAAATTGCTCTTTTGGTGATTAAATGCCTAAATTTCCTCATCGTGCACATGTTTAACGAATTATGCATAATGACCGTAAAAGGAAGCTGAGTTATTTGACTTTATTGTCACGTTTCCAACAACATACCATATATGTTGCAAAATCATCATCAAAAAGCTTCCAATACAATGCCCACATACTGTTGTCATGAGTGTATTAAAGGTTTAATTCAGAATTAAAGGTATATTTCTGGCAATAAAGGGAAACAAACAAAAAAAAAAAAAACCAAAACAAAAAAAAAAAAAAAAAAAAAAAAAAAAACACACACACACACACACAAAAAAGTACTGCCATTGGTTAACATGGGTGGCTTTACATTTTGGCCTGTGAAGTATATATGAATGTCACATTGATGTTATGTAGCATGGAGAGGGCACCCACAGAGAAGCAAAATATCCTGGAAATGAGATAACGCCACAAAAGCTACCAAAAGTGTGTCTGACATTGGGGTTACTTTTTGCTTTGTGAGGAACCTTTGCCAACACAGGAATCAATGTTAATCCACATGCCTCAGCATATGGGATGCTCAGAACCTTCTGAAATAGACTGAAGCAGGAAAATTGGCAATTTCGAGGCCAATCTTTCCTAGTGAGAATGCAATGTTTCCACTCAGCAGAACAGAGGTGATTGGCCGTTTTCATCAGGATGATACAAAAGGGCAGCTGGATCTGGAGGACCATGATTCTCAGATGTAAGTGATGACCTTTTACCTGGTGTAGATAGAGAGATAAATAACCTGTTCCTTTCGGCAGAGTGGCTTCGTCAGCTGTGACAGCGGGAGTGCAGCATTCCAGCATCATGACATACAATCAACAAAAGACTGGTGTATGCCAAACCGAATTCATGGAACCCTGTCATCCACACCCCTTCTATCGTGCACATGGGGATACAAGGCTGCCATGATCAAGATGACTGGATCAGAGATCAGCAGGAGGAGAGTGCCATGGCTGACAAGTCACTGTTTACCTTGATTTGCCCAATGGAAGGATGTGGGTAAGCGTGAATTGATGCATGGTGGAACATGGCTGCCAGCTACAAAAAATTATCTGGCAACAGCCTGTACTACTATTTCATCAAGGTGATACATAGCTACATACTGTATGGGATGGAAACAAGCTACTTATCTATACTCAAGGCGGGAAAAGATGCCACCCTCTTGTTCAACATTATCCACGTGTTATGAGGATGTGTGTGGCGAGTTCATTTTATTATACCATTACTTTTCATGTATCTTTGAGGAAGAAATGGTGGTCCTTAAAAGAACCTTTTGGTTGTTGTTGCTGTTGGTAGTGGGCTGCATGTTTTAACAGTGGGTGTGACCACCACCCTGCTTTAAGCATGCTTGGATCCACCTTGACATGCTGATTGCCAACTTGTTGATTTCAGCCTGTGGAATTTTATTCCACTGGCCTCTCAGCCTTTGTGCCAGTTTGTCCAGAGTGGCTGCGGGTTCTTCACACTGATCCCTGATTGGACGACCATGCATATTCCACATATGCTTGATGGGCAATAGGTCAGGAGAATGGGCTGGCCTTGGCAACAATGGAATGTTGTATTGATGCAAATACGGCATGCTGACAGGGGCAGTGTGTGGTCATGTGTTATCCTGTTGAAAAAGTAGCCTTGGATAATATTACATCCCTTGTTTAACTGTGGGAAAGATCTCATCCACATAGAGCTGGCCTATTAGTGTCCGTTTCACCCTGATGAGAGCTGTTCTCCCTGGTGCTTTAACTACTCCCCAACACACACACACACACACACACACACACACACACACACACACACACACATATATATATGTATATATATATATATATATATATATATATATATATATATATATATATATATATATATATATATATATGTATATATATATATTATGGCTCTGCCTCCTTCACAGCAGTCATGTTTAACAATACATCCTCCAACCAACCTTTCGGCATCATGGCCCTTATAGCACTGTATCCATCGTCTCCTGTGTGCAGGACTGGTAGGGATTCGAATGGCAGGTCGGTTTGATCAATTTTGCCAACGCTGGTCCCTCATTAATAGTACACTGTGATGATGCAGGTCTGCCGCCACTACTGACAATACCTCTCTGAGGAAAGAAACTATGCCTCTTCATCTGACAGTCTTGGTCTGCCAGATCCAGCCTTCCTCTTGCATTATCTACTTTCCTGGGTCCAAATGCCTTTATACCAATTGCCTGGAGCACTTGATGATCCTGGCATCGCCATGCTGGGAAAGGCCAACTTCCAATATCCCAATGATTCTGCCCCTGTCAAATTCAGGCAGTTGCCAGTGACCTGTACAAATTGGCATTATGAATTCACGTTGATCCAAGTAGTGCTATGGTCCCCTTATAAAGCCCACAAGGTCCCCTATGCAAGACACACTTTT
>OZ026626.1:51024549-51054549 GCA_964020975.1 Hermodice carunculata
TTCACTTGTATATGGTCATGTGTGTTTATACTGTGTTTATGATACCTTACATTCATGTGCCAGGTATAGTGTTCATGTCATGGTAAACTTAGGTCATTTGGTCAAGAAGGTTGGTCATTTATGTCCATATAATAATTTCTGACAGTTTCATGCATATCAGCCCACTTTGCTCCACTGATTGCAACTCAGTTCCATATGGTACTGAAAATGAAGCTCAGGTCAGGTTGAAACGTATGTTTGGGTCATTAATTGAATGGAAATTACATTATTAGCTAGTTTATTTGTTTCACTACTGTCTTACATGTATGGTTGAACAGCCTGTACTCTTGGCCAAGTTGTTTTGACGGCCCTTAGCGCACATTGCGCTACTAAATTCTACTATTTTAAATTGTTTTTGATGATCGTTAAACTGCATGTTGCCATAAGTTGCGTAACTTAGTTCCATTTTTTCAAATTAACATTTTTTTACAAAGATTAAGAGAACTTGCCATTGAAGCGGATTCATCATGATGTCAGAGTTCGTTTATTATTTTTATTCAATCCCAAAACTTCATGCCATGTGAAAAATTTGATGTACTTATGTCACATTAAAACAGCTGCAGATAACAACAAGAGAGAGGTAATTGTGGTCGTAATCATCCCTTTGGGTGCCTTGGTTATGGTGGGCTGCCTGTTGCTATACCTTTGCTGTAAAATGAAACAAGGTAAGTAGTGTACGTGCTCAGTTTATACATGTATTAATAGTTATCTCTATAGTTATAAAATAATGCGCCTGCACAATTAGAATTAGGCTTCGTCCGCAAGTAGATGTGACTTTTCCTTAAAATTGCCATCAGAAATCGGCTCCTTGTTTTACCTAGGCAATGGGGTATTGAACATAAAATAAGTGCATCACTTAAAAAACTTCACTAATTTATAGGCCGTCGAATTTAAATGATTAATAAAATCGACTGCAGATGTTATAGATATGTCAGTCTACTCCGAGTAAAGCGGACTGGAACACATAAGTTTGATCACATTAGTACGTGAGAAATCACTTGAGATGTACACCACAGTAAATGACAAAATAGATTTTACCCTCATTTCCCTATTTCTTCTAGGATTCCAATATTCTTTGAAGCTACTAGTTAATTATGTGTATATACCCAGAGTCAACCTGTGCCTCCGTACGCGTAATGTTTGAATTAAAAACAACAGCAGCTGTATCTGCCCACTTCCCGTTGTTGCGTCTTCTTGCATAATAGACGTAACAGTTCACTTTCTTTCAGCTAATTTTTATGATCAATGTCTCAATTTGAAACGGCATTTTTCTAACAAAAAATCATTATTTGACAAGAAGTTAGTGGACAAAGTGACAAATTTATAGATCCAATAATCTTTTGAATAAAGTGTTTTCGCATGCATTAAGTATTAGCAATTAGGGTGAGTGTTTTTTTATGATCAATGTGTCAATTTGGTATGGCATTTGTCTAATAATAATAATAATAATAATAATAATAATAATAATAATAATAATAATAGTAATAATAATAATAATAATAATAATAATAATAATAATAATAATAATAATAATAATAACAATAATAATATAATAGACAAAGCTACAAAGTTTATAGATCCAATAATCTTTTTAATAAAGTGTCAACGCATGTATTACGTATGAGCAATGATGGTGAGTGCCTGGGTGCTGTTTGATGTCCGGGTTAGTGCAGAGCCCTGTAGGCAAGGCTTGCAAGGAGAAATGGGGGTGAAAATCATTCTGCAAACTGGGTTCTTACCGAGTATCTTTACCTGAGGAATACACATTACGGTTCATATTTTCAGGAATACCGGGCCAAGATCATCTGTCTACCCTTCACGCAATTTAAGCTGAATCATATTTTCATGAATAAGACAAAAAACCACACAAAATTGACATGAGGGGCTGAACAAGCCTTTCAAAGAAATATGCACATTTTCACCTGCTTTCATCCACTGTATGTGTTTTGTATCTTTGTGATATGATGACTTGTTGTTTTTATATTAAAGAAACCAACGCAGCTGGTAGATTTTAGAAATTTATCATCAGCATCATCATCATCATCATCATCATCATCATCATCATCATCATCATCATCATCAATACAAGAATTCTTTCAATTCTATTGAGGATGGATTCGTCCTCTGGAAGTCCTGACTGTCTGCCAGGACCAGTGATTACATTTTCATGACCTTCTATAAACGCTGTATGCCTTGGGCTGCTCTCATGACTAAGGAATGATAGACATCCGTTACATCCTTCCGCAATATACGTAGTGTTTGAGCCAGTTTCTGTATTCCACTGTTGACCTTTGATGTTTCCATTACCACAGGCTTCGATAATTAAAATATCATTCTGACTATTAATTCATTTTGTAATCAAATTTGTCATGGTGAAATGGGCATAAAGGACTTTATTTCATTCTCAGCTATTATTATGGTTGATATCACGGTAGTGATCGTGTCAAGCGCGATTTTACCTGTATACCAGCTGTGGCAATCAGTAATCAAACTGTCCTGAGTAGTACAGTGCCCATTTAGGCCTCACTTTTAGCTTTTATACCATATGAAATTTAGATACATGTACCGGGTACTGACAAACTATCATAGCCCATCGGAAAGCAACGATTGAAATTAACTGCTATGATAAAGGTGCACAGGAGTTCAATCCATTTTTGTTGGAATTGAGAATAGCCATAGTACTCGAAGCACATAATTAGTGTATCAGAATATGTGTGTCTTTGGACAATATGACATCTAGACAGTTAATTATACTGTTGTTACTTAGTCAAGAGCAACCTATTTTGCCATGCTTATACATGATGCTACCCATGGACGCGTTACTTCCTCGTTTGCCGCAATTTAATTTCATTTCATTTGGTTATATGATTAGTAGTATTGTCCTTTAAATAAGTTGCTGTCTATATGGATTCGGAACTTTCCTTCGGTTTAGAAAGCAAAATAGTGACGCTATATGTGGTTGTCTGAGACAGAATGCATTGAAGCTGTTGTAACATGTTTTTATTGAATATTGATAAGCTTTACACAAAATATGAAACCGTTACTCATGTTTAAAACTATATATAAAGGATTATAATAAAGTAAAGACGAGATACGTAACCATTTCAAATTTGAAATGGTGTTATCATGAATCTCGTGATAAAATAGGATTTTGTAATACTACTATTCGGCCTTACGATGTAAATGATGATATTTTGGATCAAAGATCCCGTTAGGAATAGAAAATAGGTACACATTAAATAACGGGTGCTTAAATATTCCTAGGTTGCATTGGCATGATGAGCTCTTCCACCTTTTGGATACCACATGTAGAAAATAAAAACGTTGTTGTTAGGGAGTGGTCATCATATGGTGCGCTCATTGGTTGCACTGATCGCATGAAAACATTTTACACTTTGGACACCTGGCAATATAATTTATTTAATAATTTTTCTTATTACTTATTCGACCCATTGTCATTGCACCTCTTCTTGCCTAGCCCAGCATTTAAAAGCATACAAATCTCAGTACAGATATATAGCGTTAAGAAGGCCTGGTAGCATGTCATATGGAGATTGCTCATTTACAGTTAGGCGTTATCCCACTTCTGTCGAACTTTTGCTGCTGGCCGCGTGTTCATGTGATCATTGTACATTTTTGTCAGAATCATTCTTTACAGCTTCCTCTTTGCGACGGGATTTCTTTTCAATGTTAATGCACGATTTCGAGCTTAGTTGTAGCAACGTTCATTTGTATATTGGGAGATTGAGGGGGTTCGTTAGACGTTATATATGTATATTTCCTTTGTATGCATTTTCTTTGTGATTAACAATTGACATATATTTTTCAATATTCTGGCAAACAATATCATTTAATGTGTTTTTTTCCCATAGGTAAAGACCTAACTCTTGTATGCTATGATGTTAAAATTATATCCTTTTGTGTTTTTTATACAGAAGATATCCATGATATTGAACAGAAAAGTGCAAATAAGTATTTGAGTGTGATCCAAGCTGGGCTATTTGGCTCTGCAGTCAATCTTCTGATGAGTTTATTAGTGGTCGTATGTGCATTCACATAATTTTCTGGGAGAATCGTAGCTAAAGGTAACTTGCAAACTCATACTTCTTTAACGTTGTTGACGAAGTGCTTAGGCATTTCCTAACCTGGCTTCCACAGAGCTTTGGCATTGGTAGAAGATTACACATGTAGTTCAACTTGTACATCACAAAAGGGGTACATAACTAAGAAAGCTTCATGTTTATACACACAGACACACATATGATTATATATGTTGGTGCTGAAGGTTGCTGGTTCGAGACCCAGCCGTTCCGTGGTCACACAACATATATATATATATATATATATATTATATATATATATATATATATATATATATATATATATATATATATATATATATATATTCGGTGCTCACTTGATGCTTGTGGACTTACATATGTGCACTCTCAGATCTTGGACAACTCCAAACACAGTGCTTGTACCGGAATAGATATAATAAACTGGGCTCTGCCGATTATGGAATTCACGCATACCTGCCTCCATTTTATTTATCTTTTTTTTTTTTTTTTTTATCTTTATTTTTTTTTTTTTTAATGAATAGGGATTTGGCACAGTTGGTATGTGCGTTTCCCATTTTCCACCAGGTGGTTGGTGACAAAGGTTGCTGGTTCGAGAATCGGCCATTCTGCAGTCAAAAAACATTTATATTTTCGGTGCTCCCTTGATGCTGCAAGACTTACATATGTATTCTCCCCAATCTGGGACAACTCTGAGCACAGTACCTTTGTATTGGAATAAATACAATGAAGCGGGCCGTGTGGATTATGGCATTCAGCATACTTGCCTCCATTGAACGAATCTTTTCTTAAGGAATGAAGGTTTAGTATAGATGATATGTGTTATATATATATATATATATATATATATATATATATATATATATATATATATATATATATATATATATATATATATATATATATATATATATATATATATATATTTATATAGATATATATATGTGTGTGTGTGTGTGTGTGTGTGTGTGTGTGTGTGTGTGTGTGTGTGTGCGTGTGTGTGTGTGCGTGTATGTTGACAGGCAAATCTGAAATAAACAAGGAGCATGTACAGCGGACCATGTTTTTGTGCTCAAAACTCTCTTTGAAAAATATGTAAAAAAAGGGCAAAGGAAAATTGTTTGCTTGTGTTGTAGACTTTCAAAAGGCATTTGATAAGGTCTGGCGGACTGGATTAATGTATAAATTACAAAAAAACTTGGAATCAAAGGTAACTTTTACCAGGTAATCAAGCAAATGTATAATAGTGTAGAGGTTTGTGTTAAGGTTGGTGATAAGAGAACCGAGATGTTTAAAACTAATATATAGGAGTTAAACAAGGCGATGTGATGAGCCCCACACTTTTTAATTTATTTATCAATGACATCCCAGATATAATTGGAGTTAAAATGGACACCCCCTGCCTTTCAGAGGTACCAGTTAATTGCCTACTCTATGCAGATAATCTTGTTTTACTCTCTACAGCAGCCATTGGATTACAACAACAACTAGACAAACTACATAACTACTGTAAACGGTGGCATCTTAACATAAACATAAGTAAAACGAAAGTGATAGAAGTTAATACATTGGGAAGGACAGCTTCTCATATTTTTTAACTTTGGAAGACTAAGTGTTGATAATGTTAAAGCTTTTCCCTATCTAGGCATTACCTTGTCTGCCAGTGGCAGTTTCACTGCTGCAATAGATAACCTTAGCAAAAAAGCACAAAAAGCCTTATTTCAGCTGAAAAGTTGCCTTAGTAATTGTTCTTTAAATCCAAGTTTTGGATTAAGGTTGTTTGATCTGCTTATTAAACCAATCCCCTTATATGGCGCGGAAGTAAGGGGGTCGCATATACAAATGGCAGTCTGGGGGAATCTTGCTTCACAGGCAATTGCCTCAAGTGTAGTTTTGAAAGAATACACACACACTTTTGTAAATATATTCTTGGAATTAACAAGAAAGCGACAAATATGGCGGTGTATGGTGAACTTGGGAGATGCCCTTTGTATATTGATATATGGAAACAGATAAGTAAATATATCAGCCATGTTAAGTGCAGTGATGAAGACAGTCTGGTTCATGAAGCATATACAGAGGTGTGTAAAAACAGGAATACGAAGAATATATATTTATATAATATAGATGATGCTATTTAAAGTTTCGACTTAAACATTGAAAGCAATGGCTGGGGAAAGAGAACTGAGATGTTAGAGCAAAAATTTGTGTCATATTGGGAGAATACACTAGATAAGAACAAAGATGATAATTACAGAGGAAATAAACTAAGGTTTTATCGGCTATGTAAAGTCAACTTCGGCTAGGAAAGCTATCTTGACCATATCAAAAATCATAACCAAAGAGTTGCGATAACAAAACTTAGAACTAGCACCCATCGATAACATATTGAAACAGGGAGGCATCAAAATATGTCCACAGAGTTAAGACTGTGTACACTGTGACTGTGGAAAAGTTGAAGATGAATATCATTTTATATTTGAAGGTAATAAATACCATGCACAGCGCTCTGGCTTTTTAAACATCTGTAATGCTGAGACTACACTATTCAATAACTTGACCAATGATCAGAAGATGTATTAGATTTTTCACTCCTCAGCGCAACTTGTTATGGCACTTGGAGCCTATATTGTTGAAGCATTGAAAGTAAGGAATGCCACCTAACTGTGTGACATGTGTGAGACCCAATTTAGTGTGTTTCTTCTTTATTCATATGATATTATATTTGACTATTATATTGTTCCATCATGAAATTGATATGTAGTTTGCAGAAGTGAAATCATCTCACCTGCATGTAGTCTATGATATGTTCTATTGCGTTTGTATCAGGGGGGGATAACGCTCTCACAAAAAGTATTGTGACTTTTGGCCCCTAGAAGGCCTCCCTAGTCAATAAAGAATCTGAATCTATGTTTGTGTTGTGTAGTTTTTGCTCTTATATCAGGTATCAGTGCTATGGCATACAATATTTCCTGGACTCTTGATCAAACGGATAGCGCTTCCAAATATTCTGGTAAAGGTACGCTATGAAGGTTCATAAGTTTAGACAAATCTTAACAGTTAGTAAATTACGTAAGTATTACCGAAACTACGTTGCAGCATAGAAAACATGCACTGAATATATGTATTCAATAACACGTGCGGCTTATGTAATAATATGAGCTACGCAAGTTCATCTTTCGATAATAGAATGCAACGTTGTACGTCTTCTTTCCAGGACACATTGAATCATATAAGAGCGGAAGCCTGACAATCATTGGGACACTTGTGTACCTCTGTATTCGATTAGCGTTGGATATTGGTGGCATAGCTGCAGTTTGTTTGCTTAAGAGACAAACAAAAAGCCCGTCCCTGTGTCTCAAAGGTAAGGTGTCCTGGTTGGAAGAGAATTGCCGTTGATGAAATTCGATATGAAGGCCTTGTAAACAGGGATTGCTTCCGAATGGTATGGTATGACATAACATGTCATGATATGGTGTGGTGTGGCATGACATTGTAGAATGAGGTATGGTGTTGCATTGTGCGATATGTTACCCGAAAGAGAAAAAATCATTTTGTAGTGATAGTCTCATAAAAATATGTTCAGTTTATAGCCAGTATCACTGGTACTAAAAAAGAATATAGTACTAAGATCACATATTGGAGTATGACAACAGTATACATTCTAAAACAAAGGTCACAAAAGCGCTTGCCATCATCCACACACAAACGAAACATATGCTTTTAGATTCGCAGAAAGATTATGATTATTTTTAAACTTTAAGCCTCATATTTCAATTCAAAACCTATGCAGGCGTTTTTTTTATGCAGGTTTTTTCGTGCTGATAATCATCTTGATTGGACCTTCTGCTCACTTATTGCTGGCAAAGAAAAAGCAGCGTAAGTCTTCTGCATGTAAGGAGGTTGTAGGAAATCATTAAAATTATATCACTATGTTAACTTGAATAACCAAAACGGAAATTACTTTATACCTATATTTTTCAGACTAGTAAACTATCTATTGAAACAAACCATAGATAAGCATACCTGTTTTCTGCCAATTATGTTGCAACAATAAATGCATAGCGTTATACGATCAGCAGGTATTTCTGAAAGAAAAAAAAATATATGGAGATGCATAAAGCAGCTCACAAACATAATTTACTATATGTCACTTGTCATTTATACCATACCAAGATATACCTGGCTGATAGTTTCCTCTTTAATGTGTGTATTTTTATTGAATCCTGATTTTATTATTTTATTTCTGAAATGTTTCTTCATATCCTTATATTTGGTTATTTCTACATAACATTATTTTTCTCATTCATTTCATTTTGTAACGAAAGCTATTACAAGCTTTGCATGCAACCCAAAGTGCGTATTCAAATCAAATAATTATGTTTGGAATATAGTAGTCTTACATTTATTTCTGGATTGCAGTTCTCTTGTTACTTATTTAACGGTGCCGTCTTGTTATCGTATATTCTTCTTTAACCTTCCTATCAACCGCGCAAGCAGACAAGAATACACATTTTTCTATGGAAAAAATTTTCACGCCATGTATAAGAAATGGAATGATGGTTGAGGAGTAGGCCACATTCCTCTAGAATATTTTATTTGTGTTAATTCGTAGAGAGAGTAATGCTTCTTAAATGGTGCTCGGTGTCCACTTTTCCTTCTTTTTAAACCAATTGATACCCATAGACCTCCTTTAAGCTGTTTTCAAAACCTAAGGGACCCTGTGGTCTCACGTTTATTGTACTATATATATATATATACTGTGTGTGTGTGTGTGTGTGTGTGTGTGTGTGTGTGTGTGTGTGTGTGCAATGTATTGACCTGTCACTTGAGTTTGACCTGTCTTTTCCTCCAGCAAACAATAGTTGTGGTACATATAGAATGCAATATTGCCAATATCTTCCATTCCAAGTTTACAAAATATAGAAAGAAACATGTGTGAATATTTACCTGCTAATATTGATATATATATATATATATATATATATATATATATATATATATATATATATATATATATATATATATATATATATATATATATATATATACACATAAAAAACACTTGGTTTTTTTAGGGGGGGGGTAATAAGTTTCAAACCTGATTTTTTGAGTCTCCCAAACGATACATGAGAAAGGAACACACTGTGAATGGTACAATGATATCTGTCCTTCTGTCCCCCGTATTTATCCTTCTTTCCATTAATATGTAAATAGTGCCACAGCTGGTGTTGCCAGACCGTATGTAAACTGAGAATAACAATTATTATTACTTTTTCAGGGAGTAGGAAAGACGATACACAATTACCTCTCCTGACTATCTTTGGCTTTGATATTACTGTGGCAGTGATATATTGTGTGGGCTTCTTCACGGGCTACACAACAGGTACCTCCCCTAGAATATAATTGCAATGCAACCATACTTTTAGCAGCCATAATGGTGATAAGCTTGAATCATTGTGCACAGTGTAGACGTAGGGAAAATATTGACTATCAATAAAACTCGGAGTTCTCTTATTTTTCAACAGGCCGTGTAATGCCTACCTTAGGTTCATACATTTCAATTGGTAAATGGCGATAGTATTCTATTAAGGAATCTGTCTTTATTGTTGTCTGGTTGCTAAAATGGTCTGGAGTGAAAGATACGTGACTCATTGCAATAGACACAGTGCATAAAGTAAAATAACGCGAGGGGCTTCATGTACTATCTGCATAGCACAGAGTTTATGTAGTCGTCTTGCTCTTTGTGTGTCAGTGGTTCATATTTTCATTGAATCTGTCGCAGCATAGTTGAATTTGTTTAATGATGGTTTTTATTAAGTGGTTTTTGTTTTTTGTTTTTGTTTGTTTGTTTTTCTTTTTGTTTGCTGGTTCCCAAAAATCGTCTGGAAAAACAAAGATGTATGATTCACGGCATTAGTCAATAAGCCACACTGTATAAAACAAAAATATGTAAAAAAAAAAAAAAAAAAAATTGGAGGTAGTTCTACGCACAGTCTTCATTCCCCATTGCACCACTCTGTTCATTGGCCTTTCGCTTATGATTTGTTCACATTTTTCTCTTATACAGTTATTTTCCTCATTCAGAAAGTCTTGAACATAATTCAGGCTATGATGTACTTGCAGCTGGATACTTTTGGTATGAAGGAGGCATCGTCTGTTTGGCGTCCATTGTGTTTCTACCATGTCTTACATTTTTGGCACTAGGGATTATAAAGGTAAATTTGTTATCATCATCATCATCATCATCATCATCATCATCATCATCATCATCATCATCATCATCATCATCATCATCATATCATCATCATCATATCATCATCATCATCATCATCGTCATCGTTGTCGTCATTAACGTCATGGACCAAGTAGCATTTCTTTCATACTGCATTTCTAAAAAGACAGTCATTTATGGGTATAATTCTGCACAGTAAATCCTACTGATGTACACAATAACTGCACAGGGAACATCCCAAGAACACTTTCAACCTCATGTAATTATACACAGTCTAATCCAATTCGGTCCAGATGGTCTTTTCCGGACCCTGTCAGAATATAACGATAGTGGATAAGGTTTCTTAAGGTCAACTCGGGTTTGCACAGTTGCAAAGTGACACAGTGAGATCATTTCCAGATATTGTAGGACCTTTCGCATTTGCTTCATTATCAGAATGTAAAAGGTGTTGAGGTACAAATCCTATTCACACATTGCAACATATTGGAGAATGGGGTAAGAAACATTATCTGATTATAGCTAAAGGTTTATATATAGGAAGATTGTGGTGGGTCATATATCATGCCCCAACAATTATCATGACGAATGTTACATGTTTGAAACATTGACTGGGCTCCAACTCGACATTTGAATCTTAGAGGTAGCCTGAAGTGTTTGTTTATGTTATTATGTCTGATAAGGCCAGTAATTAGCCCCGGGTGTGCTTGCTGGCACGTTGATCTTATTTGAAAGAGAAAGTCGTTTCCTTCGTTGTCACTATGAGAAAGACATTTTTATTCAATCAGTTTTTACAATTACTTTTGAGATGAGATAACAGGTTCACAAAAGCAACTTTCACTTGCTGGACAGTGCTGTAAGGAAGCTGTTTTCAGCATGTGCTTTATACATTGTATTTGTGCCTACATACATTTTGTATTAACTGCATTTGATGTCTACAGGAAATGTATTTATCACAAAAAACTTTCTCCGTGAATATTCCTCTGGACTAAAGGCCCATGGCATATTCTAGTGGTCAAACTCAGCACCCAGCACTTGACCCCCAGCGCTGAGCAATCGCATCAGGTTTTTTTTCCAAGAAATGCTATACATCCCTTTCATTTCCATTGATCTTTCCAATTCTTTTTTATTGGGAAAGGTTATTCTTATCAGTTCATCACTATGAAGTTCTAATAGGCATATCCTAGTGGCCCCACTGCAAAATAGGGAGTGTCTAGAGAAGGCCCTCTCCTGTTGATCGAGCAGGCCTTATTCCTGTTCAGCTTGGCGTACCTTGGCTCCATGCTTCCCCAGAAGGTGTGTACCAGAAAGGGACATAAGACACTGTACAGCAGGCAAAAGGGCTGTCAGACAGATCAGACTACCTTCTCTACGATGGAGCTTATTATCTCCAGGGACCTAAGTGCATTTATCAATGCTGGACCATTCTGCAGCCCAGGACCCTGACCAGTTAGGTCATTGAGCCAGTCTACCATATGCCTTGATACTTATACACCAAGTGAGTAGGGATGACTTTCAGCATTGACATGGGACCTGGTGTGCATGCTGTCAAAGAACACACTATAGCCAAGGCTGAGACTGCCAGTACACAAAGCGGGTCAGGGTTCTTTTTGTCAGTGCAGGCCAATTTTCAGCTTAGATCTCTCAAGTTATGATTCTAGTTATAGTGCATATCCAACCACTCCCACTCACCATCTCCCCTCAACATAATATATCTTCATTTTAGGAGGACTATAAGGTTCACAAGAAGTGGGGAACATTTGAAGCCCATGCCCCCAGCACCTACACTGTGATTGCATTCACAGAGCAGGGCATCATGGGTCAGGAGATTGTTCTTCCCCTGCCAGATCAGCATATATGATTAGAGCCTAAAGTGCATTAGTATCTCTCATCACAATCCATATCACCAGTGCTGATGGTGCCTGATGACCCATACGAAGTTGACAATTGTCCCCATAACCACTTTCTGTGAATGGAGTTCACATGCTTCCTGTCAAAGCACCAGTAGTTGGGTCCAGTGTCCACCCTGATCACTGTAGCAGGCAATACTGAAAAGGAAATGGTGCAAATCCTTATATTTGAGGATGAAGATGGGGAGGAATCTTTTGATACAACATTCACTGCATGCAATATTGATTTAATCATCAAGTATTACCACAGTCAAGGTGTGGGACACCCACAATAACCTAATCTTGCAGCAGCAAAGCCCAAGTATTGGAAGAACAAAGAGAGTTCAGCTACCGGTCATCACATCACCCTCTTATTGCTGTCTGGGTCTGATATCAAAGCACTTTTCCAGAGTCAGGTATTGCTTCACTTTAGTGACATGCTCGAATATGGGCCCAGCTATTCAAGAGATCATCAATGTCCTCAACCAACTCAACCAGACCAGAGCCCTCTATCTGCAGCACCCACTAGAGATCAAAGCCTGTACAGACGTCAATGCCTCGCTGATTCAATGCCAGGCCCACTTGTTGCAGTGATCCCTTACCCAGCACCTGTAGTCGAGGCTGTTCTCTTCACCCACACACCTGTCCTGGCTGTCTGACAAGATGTATTACAGTCTGTTATTCAGGATAACAGACCAGAGTCATTCATGAAGATCGAACAGGCCTTCCTCAAGAGGAGCTCCTTCAGGAAAAGCCCAGATGCAGATGGTTTGTTGCAATAGCAAACACAAGCTTCTGTACAGCAGAATGTTCAAACATCGCGGTCCTTGGAGTTTGGAAAAAATATGCAGTTCTGGAGGGAAGGGCAGCTGTAGAGAGGGCTCTTTATGCACTGGTCCATACCAGACCATTTAGTGTGCCTGACAGTGCCCACCAATACTCTCTCACACAACAGCATTCCAATGTTAAGGTACTCCCAACAAGTGAGGCGAGGCTATGTGGGTAGTGCATTGCAAATTGCCTCATTTTAAGTCTGGTAACAGGAGGTTATGTATTCACATTTACTAAGTTTGGGTCACCTCCACTATCAGACTTATGTTTTTGCGTTTCTGCATCACAGTGGACTCGGTGACTAGAGGACTCAGAGACTGGGTAAAGACAGTAGGACGGGTTCTCAACCCATGTTCAGCAGGGTTTTTTATTGTCGCTCTTTTTTAATAATGAGAAAGGAAAGGTGTGTGAAGGATGGTGATAGATCTCTTTTGGCTTAAAATCTTTAACTAAAAGGTGAACTGGAAAGTATAGCCACTGGCTTCCAAAATGGCCCCAGTTCACCCAGGTGACATCCGTGGACCCTAAAGGTGCCTATTTTCATACACCGATGGACTTGTCTGGCCATGTGCCTCTGTTTGCCATAGCTTTGGGGCCCCTGACGTTCACCAGAATGATAATTGTAATATGGGAAGCATATGTATATGCTATACGTAGACAACTGATTAATTTGCTCTATTTCATGCGAGGAGCACATATATTATTCTCAGAGTCTGTGTACACTTAGAAGTACTAGTCACCAGCTGTGGAGTGATAGGATGGCGTCAGTTCAGTAAGAAAAAAATGACAAACCTGGGTTAATGTGAGAGGTGGCCATGATGAGAGCCCTCAGGGAGTTTCCAGGCTGGGCACCAAAATATCTACCACCAATGGCCTCTGAAGCCACTAGTGTGCAACAAATAGCATTCCCAGATTTTCTGCTCTGTTCTTCTCTGAGACCCGTGGAATCAAGAGAGTCAGGCAAAAAGCATGTGCCCAATGATGTTCACTCCTTTGCGAATTCCCTGCATAGATACCTTAAACCCCTGCAACTTTAGGATGCCTGTTGACCTTCTCCAGCTTGCTGTTGGAGTAAAATTATTCAGGAAAGTATTGCGCCTGTCATGATGATATTCCACTTACTGGTTTCGAGATGAATGTCACTCTCTGAAAGAGTGTGCCAAGGAATACAAACTCTGGAGCTAGTTCTGGGCTCGAATTCAGGAAGCTGACTAGACATGGTTGGCCTGCCACTTTTTGGTGTTTCTGACTTTTCAGTGTATGGAGCTAGCAAGAAAAGAAAAGAAAAGAAGAAAAGAGAAGAGAAGAGAAGAGGAGTGGAGAGGAGAGGAGAGGAAAAGAAAAGAAAAGAAAAGAAAACAAAACAAAACAAAACAAACAAAAAAAAGAAGAAAAGAAAAGAAAAGAAAAGAAAGTAGGTTTACATCGTTTTTCTGACATTTATTACCATGGAACAGTACAGCAATGCTCTGCTTTTATTAGAAATCTGAGTAGGAGAACACAGCCCGCAGCACAATAAAGCCAATGGAGTTTTAATCAAATATCTCCCCCCCCCCAAAATGTCAAGTTGGCCTACTTAATCGTATATATAATGCTGCAGCACAAGCAACTGCCTCAACTAGAACACATGAGGTCAGAGTCATTGCCTCCTTCTGGGATGCTATAAATCAGGTCCTGTTTCAGGACGTTGTGACTGCATGCTCGCAGAAGTCACATAGTACATTCTGTGCTTTTTCACTAGAAGAATCTGTCTCAATGTGTAACCATAATCCAGAAATTAACCCTCAGGCTTACTGGTATTCTCTATGGGCCAGTTCAATGTGTCAAGGTCACAGCATGCGTCCCTTTACGGTTTTTTTTTTTTGTTTTTTTTTTTTTTTGTTTGTTTTTTTTTGTGTGTTTTTTTTTAGTGAACTGTTTAAAGGAGTTATTTCGTCTATCCAGGAGTTCGAGTAATCTCTCTCCTCCATTCTATTGGTACATCTGCTGAATGTAGTAGATACAGGCAATATCTAATGACCCAAGGCCTGAAAACTTGTACAAAATTCCTTGTTTTGTAAGTAATACTTACCTATCCAATGCATGAAGGCCCACACAGCTTGCTCCACATCATAACATTCAGAAGCTAATCTGACAGGAGAATCTGACGTAATTGGTCGGTGCCAGAGTTCATATGCTGAGCACCAATGTTGACCGTTAGAGGGCGCAATGGTCCCACAGTCCAGAGAAATATATGATAAGAAATGTGTTTGTAGATGTGATACAGTTTGGCATAGATGCGATCTCTGAGAGATATTGCCAAATGTAGAGGCTAGGTAAGTTTAGCTTGCAAATATGGAAATTGAATTGAGGTTTATTGCTGGTGTAAGTAATCAGCAACAAATGCTCTGATTTTCTTTTTATGACTATCAAAAATGTATTCCGTTCAGTAATCAGTAAATTATTGGCAAGGTCCAGGCAAAAACAAGTACAGATGTATAAGCTGCATAATTAATGTAATGTCCAACACAGCACATGTCAACTAATTAACAACTGTAACATTTGTTGCACGTCTGATACAAAATGTAACAATGTTAATTCTATCATACATAACTCGTATATCTCTGGAGGTCAATAGGCCTACTCGAGTAATACACATAACCTGTGCTTGTAGCACCTTAAATTGCACTTTGAGACTAAAAGTAAGAGATGAAACATAATCAGGCTGATGTTAATTTATGTATGCACAATATCTCTATGCCGGATTTATGTTTATGTTTTGAGAAAAGAGCCCAAACATATGTGAAACTGCATATGGGTATATCCGTAACGTACATTTATTAAATGACTAGACCTAAAGCTGTTTGAACTCTCTTTTTTTAACTGCTGATAAAGCTTGTTAACAATTGTTAACATGTATAAATTGGGCAAGGTAGACTCGCTAAGGCATGGATAGTTAAGTGTACATGTATATTTTACCAAATATCTAGACAAAAATGTGTTTATATCGATTAGGTAGCATTAATATAAGTGGAAAGGCATTATAGTCTTTTTATTAATCAAGCTCTTAGACTGTATTATGACAAAGGAATTAAGATAAGTAAGACATTGATTCAACATTAAAAAAAGAGAGACATTGAAAGTGTTATAACAAAAAAGAAAACGGGAGATATATTCTCATGAGTTACCAATTTCTGTCTTGTAAGGGAAGAGGTATCCTTCATCACCTCCAAGATTTTCCGAGGCTTGTTTGTTGAAAAAAGGTTTCTATTTTTTGTTTTTGTTTTTATTATTTTTATTTATTCCTTTTTTGTGCTGTGGGACCAATAATATGTTAAGTGTGAAGGACTATCTTTTTCTGTTGCTGCATGAATCCATAGGTGTAGTATGATGCCTATTACAATACCGATATCAATGAGTTGACTGCTGTGTTAACACAAAGTTCTGTAATCATAGCACTGGCTGAATAAATCTAGGTGTTACCACCTTAACATTGCCTTTGATCCTGAACCATGTGCAAATGTTTTCAATATTACTGCAAAATAAGTACCTAATGTTAATATGGCAGTCTTAAAACTTTGTTAATCAGCTCAGCTCATTATTCTAGGACATGTAATAGGCAAGCTGAATGTGAATACAATCTTTGGTTTCTTCTTATCAACGATTTTAATTTTTGTCAATAACCACAAAATATCTAAAACGAAATAGCTCTTGCAGAAACTGTATGTAAAAACCAGCGGTCCAACTGTCTCAAATTAATTTTGGCCCTATTTAACCAGCCCAATGTATGTTTCGCTGCTAGTCAGAAAAGTGCAACCTTTACATAATCATTTTGAGATATAGAAAAACGTGGGCCTACCCTCAAGCATAAAAGGTGATAACTAAGTAAAACCAAGTAAATGGTGGGTGTAGTGCCAGTGTTTGTAATCAAAAGAGAGTAACTGAGAGGCAAGATAAGCACACTACAGAGATATATACCATTCACGTCAATGGTAGGGCAGAAGGCAAGATGCAAAACATCCTGCATGAAAACTGTGATTACTCGACAAGGTCCTTGATGTCAACCTGCATAGCAAGCACCTCCCGTGCTGCAAAGAACACAATGCAGGTATTTTCATGACAAATGAGTTAATACATACATACAGATCCTGCTTTGTTCAAAAGGATGCAAAGCCGGGCCATAAATAACAATATATAGGTTCATAGTTACCCAGGCAACAGATATTCCCTACAGCGACATCTAAATGAGGCACTGCACAAAGGAGACCCTCACCTTTATGACTTTCTCTTTGCTCTCAAAGACACTGGTTTTACAGATTTTTATTCTGGACAACTCCTTTTTGTTCACTCAGGTAAGGGTGTTCTAGACCCCAAAATTATCTGTAGCGGTTTGTTTGGACACTTAATTAGGTTACCATACCTACCAATTGGGTCACATGCTTCCAGCTATATCTTAAGTATCCTAGAGGCTTGGCCTTCTCAATTGTAAGTTTTTATAGCAGTTACACGCAACTTTGAGGAGCAGAAGTTATTAAATAATGCTTCATTCTCTGCTGCCCTTACGATGTTTACCTTGACCATTCTATCAAATATAAGATGTCAAGCATTGATTTTTGACGTCGTAAAAAGAATTCATCACAAGTCATCAGATACGTTTATCAGTGTATCAACATACTGGACCATTGGACCACTTCTGCACCTGTACCTTCCGTATTTTGTAATAATATTGAAGTAATACACTTTTCCTGATGGTATCTCAATGAAAACGCAAAATAGACTCCACCTGGCTATGTTTCACTAACCTTTTCATTGCCAACTGCTACTTAAGTCAAAGTACGTCGAATGAACTTTTTCGGAATTGTCAAATAAATACATTTTTATATTCGTGGTGCAAAGGACCTTTTTTAGCTACCAGCATGCCTATGGGCCCACAGAATATAATGGCCTAATTCAGAAAGTTTCAGGGATTTCCCAAATGTGAAATCTCAAGCTTGTACATTTGACGTTATTAGGATAATTTACCACCAAGCTGTTGCAAGATCTTTTTCATCTATGTTTTATCAATGTTTTGTTTGATTTTATAAAGACGATTATATGAGCAGTCTGTCAGACACTTACAATAGGGTCCAGACATTTATATTCTACAAATGTGGTGTGCTCTGCTAAAAGTTTCGTTTTCATGATCTTTGATATCTGCAACAATCCACTTTGGCATGAAAAAGTTTAGAACATCAATATGTTTTACATATACCGGTGACACCACTCTTTAAAGTTAACTTAAACAAATCTACCTGTTTGCTCGATCTAGGTATCAAGTCAAAGAGCTCACAACAAGTACCCCAAGGAACAGCATCAATTGCTTTCTCAACCATGTCAAGAGGTAAAGTTTGCATACATAATTCGTCTTAAATCTGAGTACATGCAACACAATTAGGTCCATCGTCCTTAAATTTTATACATACAAATGTGACCTTCTAATACCTTCCATATGGCTAATTTGGTGAAGTATCAAACAGTCGTTTGCACTCAATAATTAACTTTTAAAACGCAATTTTTCTAGAGTCCTTATCACATGACAATGGGAAAACAATATGTATATCATTTTCTGTATATCTTATTTCGCACTGGCTTACATGTACTCAACTTTGCTGATCATTACGTTTATACCTTCATATTGCGCTGAACTATCATTTTTTAAGACTTGGGATGCGGAAAATGGGTACATGCATTTCCCAGTTTAGCTATTTTACACATCATAACGTGTACATGCTCAAGACTTAGCAATTCTGCTAGCAGAAGTATTGCAGGTATTCCTTTGATGCTGATGCATTTTAGACCTCAATACTGGGACAATGGCACGTGCAATTTGCACTGGTTGGCAGGCAGTTCCTCATGTTGATAATTTTAATGATAAGGATGAAAATAAACAAATAATAGTGATATTAAATGTTTCAAATACGCAGTAATCATGTTGCAATAATTTTCGTCCAGGTAGTTTGGTAAAATAAAAAAATACAGATATTGCACTCATTTTTTTCTGCAGTCACATCAATGAATCTATCAAACACTTGTACATTCAGATACTACAACTGTGGTGTGTTCTGCTCAGAGTTTGGGTTTTATCATCTTCGATACCTGCAACAGTCAACTTTGACCTGAAAAAGAAATGCAACGTTATAACATTTTACACATATCGCCACCACCACTATTTAAAGTACACTTAGACAAGTCTGTCTGTTTGTTCAATTTAGGTATCAAGTCAAGGAGCTTACCAGACATCCCAGGAACAGTTGCAATTGATTTCTGAGCCATGTGAAGAGGTAAAGTATGCATATATAGTTCATCTAAGATATGAGTACTTGTGACATGATAAGGTCCATCGTCCTTAAATTTTTAACATACAATTGTGAAATCATCATACCTTTCGTATAGTTATATTGATGAAGCTACTTTAAGTTGTACACAGTCAATAACTATCTTTTTAAAAGTTATGTATCTAGAGGCCTTATAAGTAGACAAGGGGAGACCAATATTTTTTCCCTGTAAACCCTACTTTGCACTAGCTTACATATACTCAAGTTTGCTGATCATGACCTTGAAACATATTGCACTCAACAGCAAGTTTTTTTAGAGATTTGGAATATGAAAAATAGGTACATGCATTTGCAATTTTTAGCCATTTGACATATCATAAATGTACATGTTCAAGACTTGGCCAATCTGTTGAAAGAAAAGTATTGTAGGTACTTGTTTGTAGCTGATGCATTTTAAACCTCAAAACTGGGACAATGGCACGTGCACTTTACACTGGTTGGCATGCAGTTCCCGATGTTGATAATTATAATGATAATGATGAAAACAAACAAATAATTGTGACATTAAATGTTCACAATACGCAGTTATCATGTCGCAATAATTTTCGTCCAGGTAGTTTGGTAAAATAAAAAAATACAGATATTGCACTCATTTTTTTCTGCAGTCACATCAATAAATCTATCAGACACTTGTTCATTCAGATACTACAACTGTGGTGTGTTCTGCTCAGAGTTTGGTTTTATATCATCTTCGATACCTACAACAGTCAACTTTGACCTGAAAAAGAAATACAACGTTACAACATTTAACACATATCGCCACCACCACTATCTAAAGTAGACCTAGACAAGTCTGTCTGTTTGTTCAATTTAGGTATCAAGTCAAGGAGCTTCCCAGGAACAGTTGCAATTGATTTCTGAGCCATGTGAAGAGGTAAAGTATGCATATATAGTTCATCTTAGATATGAGTACTTGTGACATGATAAGGTCCATCGTCTTTAAATTCTAAAATATGCAATTGTGAAATCATCATTCTTTTCGTATAGTTATGTTGATAAAGCTACAAAAAGTTGTATACAATTAATGACTATCTTTTAAGAAGTAATCTATCTAGAGGCCTCAGAATGCGATAAGGGGAGACCAATATTTTCCCCGTAACCCTTTCTTTGCACTAGCTTACATATTCTCAACTTTGCTGGTCATGACCTTTAGACACATTTCACTAAACTACGATTTTTAGATATTTGGAATATGAGAGACAGGTACATGCATTTTCAATTTTTAGCCATTTGAGATAGCACAGAGTGTGCATGTTCAAGACCTGGCCATTCTGTTGAAAAAAGTCTTGTAGGCATTCGTTTAATGCCAATGCATTTTAGACCTCAAAACTAGGACAATGCTGCGTGCACTTCTCTGTACTGGAGCACATGCAGTTAACCATGTTGATGATGATGATGATGATGATGATGATGATGATGATGATGACGACGACGACGACGATAATGATGACGATGATGATGATGATGATGATGATGATGATGATGATGATGATAAAAATAAACATATAAATGTTGCATTAAATTTTAAGCATATGCAGTTATGATGTTCTAATAATTTTCCTAATTTACCATCATTAGTTTGACCAAAAAAAATACAGATATATACGCTCAATTTTTTTTTATTACCACAGTGACATCCAAGAATAATATACAACACTGTCTTTCAATTTTTTTTCGCTTATTTACCGAAAATAATCGACAACATAATTGTGTTAAAAAGAGGCCAAGGCATGTGGATGAAAGTTAAAATATAGTTGTGGCTTCGGAATTATAAGTACGCGAATAATATATTTAACAACGATCATTTATATAGAGAAAAAAACTAACGAAGTAGAGAAAAGTTGTAAATATCAATAATATTTTCAAGTTGATTGCAGAGTATGTTTTAATTTATACCCAGTAATGAGTTTATATTGTCCATTATGCATGTGTAGGCCTGCTTCTTGAATCTAAATTCTGATTCAAAGGCAGGTATCTGCAGTCCTCAGATCGGTTTATTGACCGGTTCTTGCAAAATTAATATCTACAAGGGGTTTCCATGACGTAACAACATGGCCTCCGACGTGCAGCATCTGTCATAAACATGATGTCCAACTGCTTTGTAAAAATGATATTTCTTGTAAAAAGTGGGGTTTTACACAAACTTAGAATTCACACGCATTTAGCTCACTCAATGCAATGAGGTAGATCACAAAAGTGATCACACTTTACACACTGTTGCCTTCTTGCTGTTCGCCTAAATACACTGATAGTGAAAGTTCTCAAATGCCTGACGGCTCCATTGCAGGCATTAATATCCTTTGGCACTGATTGACCTAAAGAGCCTGAAGGCCAGTCTCAACCGAACATGTTTCCGAACTGAAAATGAGTGACACCAAGTGTTATAAGCAGGTCTATCGCCAGAACCCAAAGCCTCTTCAATAAACACTTTCTTTTCATTAATCACTTGGTATACGCCAGAGTAAATCAAAGCTTGTTCGGTGCAATTGTGTGAATCCAATATGAAATACCGGAATTCACTGTATATTTGTAAATGCCACTTTTTCACATCATGTTATGCCCAGGGTCACAGAAATCAACTGCAGATTTAAACAGTTTTTAAGGACATCAGTCTGGGGATGAGCCATAGCCAATCCAGCCAAACTGGTTTTGCACAACGTGAAATCTTCAGTGAATATCAAAATACAATTTATGCAACAGCAGGACTTTAAGACAGCAGACACGGTGACCAAGTAAAAGCGCAGGCACCAGGACGCAGCTACCACTACCAACTGCATGGATTCATGCAAACCTTTGCATAAGACATGCACTAATACCCATGTTACACTAAAAGCTATGATATTCAGTGTCTTAAAACTCCCACTTAAATTTCCGGGCCTCTTTTACATACCTTGTGTACATCATACTACCGTTTGGTCAATAAAGGTGTTCATCAGGTAAATTTTTGCCATCAAGATTCTCAAAAGTGCTCTCAAAACAGTGTCCATACTCCCTAAAGATACATTCATCTGTCTGGATGGGAAAACCTATTGCGCACGTCATGTCAAATATACCTCTAATAAATACCAAAGCTTAACTTAAACCTCATTTTACTTGGTCAGCGGTTTGCACTAAGGCATGTTTAATTCGTAAGGCATATTGTGGATTTCATTCTATACAAACTGTAAACTTCAAAGATGCATAACATGTATTAAATGTTATCCACATCAAAGAACTGGCTGACCCTAAATCAGCTGAGTGTTTTTATCAACAATGAGAGCATAGAAATTAAAATCAGAACCTTTACAGCTTCTAACATGAAAGTGCTGCTCAGAAATTTACCTAAATCCTGTCAATACTGTGTTGTATTGAATATACTTTATCAAGTGGACAATAATGGGTACTCATTAGCTCATAAACACAACAAAAACAGGTTGGATTCTGAGTTCCATGAAATACAGAGTTACACTAGACAACATCCATTTGTCCAAATGAAAATATTTTCCTGTGCTCTTCTGCTCAAGAATATTCCAGGTCTCCCGTAAATTTACTGAGTGGGTACCGCCTTGTACTTCACTTCAGTATCATTAAAATTCATTTTCTTCATTGAAAGGTTAAATCTTTTCTGTCTATAACAGCAGCGTCGTTAAACATAGATCCAACTGTCTGCATTAGTGTACCGTAGATCAAAGCTTTGGATACATGCCTTACATCATTTTTAAATGCCTTAAATTGCATACGGGTCTGCACACAGTAAGCAATTGCTTGGATGTCATCAACCTAAAGTTCACCTAGATCATCACAAAGATACACATAGGTTTGATCGCTGCAGCAGGAAGAAAGAGATCCTTTTAAATAGTTGTAGGTATTTTACGCATCAGTCACTACAAGGGACAGTTAAAGACTTGTCAGAATGGTCAGGAATTCATCCTCTCTTGATCACCTCAAAACAGGATGCCAAGTACATTTTTATGGGAAAAGCGATTTGTATATATATATATATATATATATATATATATATATATATATATATATATATATATATATATATATATACATATAATAGTCACACGATTCCAGCAGTCTTTTCAGAAAATTAAATCTTCCTCGCAAAATATACACTGTATATATGTGCCCAACCACTGTAGATGAATATAACCATTTAACATTAAGCTTCATGCTTCTATTGCTATGAAAATTATATCATACACATCATATTTTGACTAGAATATGCATGATTACTTCATTTTAAATCTTACTTTGTCTTTTGGTGGTTTAAAACTCTGGATTGTTTGAAGTCCTCAGAACCTTGATTATATCATGCTCCTTCCTTGGTTATATTCTTCTTACATCAGTGACAGCTTTTTACTAGAGGTAACATGGGTAGCCTGTTTTTTCGATGAGGATTACACTTTATTGCTGTCCCCTGGTACCAAATATATTATGTCTGTGCCTTTCTTGTCCTCATAGATCCCACTTTCATACACTTACTACACTCTATGTATTTTAATATTTACATACAATTATAAACTATAGTTAATGCAATGAATACATCATTATTTTTATAGTAACATGCTTAAGTTTGTCAAAGGCATGTAATTTCTACAATAAAAAACTGAAAATATCACCTACAAGGTACATAGATAAGTACTCCAACAAGACATATTCTAATAGCATTTAGTGTATGAAAACAACAAATAGGGAAAAGGTTCAGAGTCTTAACCCGAATAGTATAAGTAAATTAAGATATAATTCAGACATTTTGCTATTTGTTCTTGATTAATTAGCCCATTTCATTGTCTTCCTCATTCTGACCATACTATTGTTTTATTTATACTGGATCAAATAAATACCTTTAAATGTATATGTTGTTTGTATAAAGGGACGTAGGTGTGCCATTCCAGATTGCACCTGGCCATCCAAATGAAGATGAAAACATCATTTTATAAAATTCAAAGGGATATCAGAAAAAAATGTACATGCAAATCAAGCCTAACAATAGTTTCTATTTATTAATTAGTTAATTAATTTATTTATTTTTTCTTTATTTATCTATTTATTTAATTTATTTATTGACTGACTGACTGACTGATTGATTCATTGATTGGTTGATTGATTGATTGATTGATTGATTGATTGCTTGATTGATTGATTGATTGATTGATTGATTGACTGATTGATTGATAGATATCATTTTGGGGTCTATGTTATTAGATAAACCAAGTCATTCTAATGAAGATTGCCTTTGGTATGGATAAATATGGATATATCAGATCAGATATTAAACGATGAGAGATTAATATGACTATGTTAGACACTCAGTCCACCTGAATCTTAAATCTGAATGATCAGTTTGTGTAGTTAAAAACCAATCACAGATCCTATTGATTTCAATAAATACCAATGCAATTACTGATTGTGAACTACAGGCATTTGTATGGTGATGCAACAACTCATTTCTTTGTTTTGATTATTTTTTGTTGTTGTTGTAGGGCTTCCGTAAAGACCTCAAGGTAAGTTTTGAATTGCATTAAGCCTTATGTTAGTACAATTTTTGTGTGTGTGTGTGTCTGTGTTTATATTTACTTAAGCAGACTATAGACGCTTGAACGGCCCTTTTGTACCATTGAAGAAGTTTTTTTCTTTGCACAATTTCTTTTCCATAAGGACATGGTATTAGTTGAATGTTCTGCATAGCTCAAACCAGGTGGAAAAGTACTTTAGGTGTGCCTAGAGAGGGTGTTCAAATTGTCCACCCCACTCGTTTCGTAGTTCTTTTATGATTTTTGGTGGGTATACACCACACACACACACACACACACACACACATACACATATATATATATATATATATATATATATATATATATATATATATATATATATATATATATATATATATATATATATATATATATATATATATATATATATATATATATATGTGTGTGTGTGTGTGTGTGTGTGTGTGCATGTGCTTCTGTCTGTCTCTCTCTCTCTCTCTCTCTCTCTCTCTCTCTCTTTCTCTCTCTTTCTCTCTCTTTGTACATGCTATCTCTATTTCAGATAATATCCATGTACTCCCTTTGCAAAACACAAGAAGCAAGTTCTAGTCAAAGCTACCACACATTGTGTTTGTTCATGTATAATATTTTTAAGATCCTGTGTTGCTCGCAAAGTATGGTACTTAGCAAGAATCGTTAGATTTTAAGATGGTCTTGATATGCCCGAACAATTGGGTCCAATATTTCTACATGTGACTCTATCGTCTGACGTGTTTGTATTTTACATTGTATGTTGCAGACCCTTGGATATATACTTTTCGTGAGTATGCACTACCTGTGGAATATGTATAATTTCTTTGGCATACTTCCATATATCAGGCCCGAACTGTTGTTGCTTTCAGTATCAAAAGGTCACAGAATCAAAGCTGTCTTGCATTCGAGCAATTCTATAATTCACATTTTACCCAGATTCCTTGAGTAACAATAGTAACCCATCTGTGATATATCCTGTTTGTTGTCCAACATGAAAATCAAGTTGAAGAAAACAAAAATAACCAATTGGAACCGTTCAAAATGACAAAGATTGGATGCCAAGAATAAAAGAGCATCTCGGGCTCACCTTCTGGAGAGGACTGGTGCTGTTTGTGAATTGTTGGAATGATAAATTTTTGATGAGAGTATGATCATCATGACTCGATGTGCCTCCTTGGTCACTTATTAACTTTTGATAGTTTAAAAATGTCAGAAGCTAGCATACTTCTTGTATTTGTTAGATATAACTTAAAACATAGCATACACTCCCGCCTCCCCACCCTCCCGTTACAAGAACACATTTGCCATTACTAATTTCCATAACAATACTGCACTCAATATGCTCAGTAGGTATGTTAAAAAACAATCCCTCCATTCCACAGATTAAATAGGCCGTGTCGAACAGGTTATAGGGCTTCGCCGGATGCTTTTGATATGGAGCTGGCCCTGTGATGATGATTGTATTTATCTACTAACAGAATCATAACACAGTCAATTTTTAAAGTCCCCTACCAAACGATTGGTACATGTGCATGCTCACAGTAACACTGCATGGGTTGCACTGGATTGTCACACTACACATTGCCATATTTAAGATGTCTTGCAATCGTTTTTTTTTTCCAAGCATCCATCCTGTCACCAGTCGCCAAACCGAATAACGTGTGCCTGGAAAAAATTGTATTGTCCCTTGTTGCCGAATATATTGAGCACTTTTTCAGTAAAACAAATGAGTGAGTACACCAAAAAAGTTCACGATATCCAGATTTTGCTGCAAGAGGGTGAAATCAGGCCTTCTACTTTATATTGCTGATAGTTCAATGTTATTCAAGGACAGGCGACTTGCCCGTCATCTGAGATTTTTTTCCCTCTCAACAATCTCTTGTTTCATATAACTGTGATTTACAACTATCCACTCCAAAACACATTTGGAATGTTACAGAATTCTTCAGGTACATCAAGTACTCATACAATTTACAACCTTTCAGCTTTGAAAAACATAATTCAGCAAAGCAGTCTTGTTCTGCTGACTGATAACTCAATTTCTTCTGCGGCTGACTCTCTTCATGTGGAAACAGAACAACTTGCTGCTTATCTCATATGGCTAAAGGATACATTTTCAACACTCAATTTAAATTTCCAGGTGTCATCATGCAAGTTTTATTATTTTGTTACATAAATTTAAGATGTAGCTCTACATGACTTTGCTTTCAGTGCCATGTGTCTCGGAGAAACATGGATTAATCATGATTTATGTGCCATATCTGGTTATAATCAGCAGACTTATACTGCCATACCTTTTAAAACCACATGCAGTTGTCACAGTAGACTATTTTTGTTAACAAAATTATTTTTAATAAGTATTAAGAGTAGATATCCCGCCAAAACAATATCTGGGAAGGTCTAGCTATTTGTATACTTGGAAATGGATTGCAGCAAATGTTAACTTGTGTAATATTTACTGACCACCCAGCGATACTCATGATAATATTAACCAATTTGAAAAAGGATTTTGCATCTTGTATCTTTCCCGATAGATCATCTGATTAAACTGGTCGGATATTTTAATATTGATTTGATAAATTTTGATACTAGACAAAAGTGAGCAGAATATGTAGACTTGATATAATGTAATGGTTTTTATCCCAAACCAACAAGATTATTGCATAGAATAGCTACTTGAATCAATTCCGTTTTTGCAAGCTATCTCACAGCAGGTAATCGCGTACCTAGGAATAATTTTGTCCATAATATCCAACCATTTTCTTATTTTTGCATGCATAAATACGCATTTGGAATTTGAGGGGCCCCATTTTTTAACAAATTTAAAGAAAGGCCATCATTTAATATAGCGTTTTCATGCCCACATAAATGCAAATTATATCGTGCAAGACTTCGAACTTGATTTACAGTCCAATCTGAATAAAACGTATCAAATTGTTGAAAAAAAAATATACAAAGCTAAAGTGAAGTGCGGACAAAGACTTAGATTTTACAAATATATACATGAGCATATGCCCGGTATTTTGAGCTCATGTAAATACTGTACCAGCCTTTACAAAAAACTAAAAAGTACTCCTAAAGATTACCCTCAATTTGACATTATCCAATAAAATTATATTATCATGGTGTAACATGCATTGCTTTAAGTTGGTTTGAAAATCATCTGAAATCGATCTCAATATAATCAATTTAATAAAGTATCTTCTAAATCGTTGTCATTAAAGATTGTAAATCGTCAGGATCAATAATTGGGTCTCTTCTTTTCATCATTTGCACCAATAATATATAATTGGCATCTTGGCATTTCAATCAATTCTTTATGTTGATGATACAACTTTCGTGCGTTCCTTTATGTTGCTTTTCTCTCTCCAACAATACCAACGGACATGTATAGAAATCATTAGATGATATTAAATACTGAGTTAAAGTAATGTCTAACCAAGTGGCTTTGTGTGTGTGTGTGTGTGTGTGTGTGTGTGTGTGTGTGTGTGTTTGTTTGATTCACTTTTGACAAAATGTATTTGTTGTGTTCAATTCAGTACAATTTGAAAGCACTGACTTGGAAATAAAGCCCTATAATAAGAAAATAAACAGCCACTTTTGCCAAAGTACGGACCAGTTTGTGTTTGATTACAGACCGGAGGTGTCAAAAGACACAGCCTGCTGCCTATGCAACAATTACCTGACACTGCTTAGCGACATGTTTGGTGGCCGTTATAGCGTAATCATGGCCATATGAATACCAGCCTCCAACACCTGGACATTGTACGGTGGTGGTTAGGATATGAACTGCACATATTTGAAAGCATGGTTCTAAATAAGATCAAACGTACAAATAAGTGACTGAACTGATATGAGTTTGTAGGTAAATAATATAAAAGAAAGGCTACATGATGGTATGCAACCTTCCATTCAAAAAATTCATATACAGACAAACCTGTCCATTGTAGACTTCTCTGGGACTGGCAAAATTGTTCACAGTTGGGAGGTGTCCAAAATAGACAGGTGTTTTAAACAAGAGAATTGACTTTTTGGCCATGGACAATAACTGTCCACATTATACAAGTGTCTTCATTATAGAGGCGTCCTCAAGGACAGGTTTTAAGTTCATCAAAGAACCGCCACACAGACAGGTTTCAAAATTATATTATCTTCACAAAGGAGATAAGTCTTCAGGTTCGGGATAAGTTGGACAGGGACTGGAAAAATCCCCGCCGTTCACTACTGAGATGGCAGTATTCTTGATTGTCTAAGAGATCATAATTTGAAAACTAAGGTATCATAAGAGAAAATGCAGCACATTCAAACTGTGACAGGGCAAAAATTGGGAAAATGGAATCATAAGAGCTGTGGTGCGGCTGTTTTAGACACTGCAGAGATACATGCAGACCTTGATTATGATTTTTCTTTGCATTGTTTTAAAACACGTTTGAATCATCGGGACACGATCGTTCGGTTATTGCACATTTTTTATGGGCTGCGCCTTTTGCAATTCGGTTTGTTTGGACACCAGTTGCAATAAGGCGTGAATGGATTAGTGTGTTCTTGTTTGCAAAGTGGGTCAATTTCTACAATGACGCAGCTAACACATGAAGCGTTCGAAGTAGCAAAGTAGTGAAAAAATTGACAATAGTTTGAATACAATGTACTTAGACTAGATTTGGAATGATTATGTTTCACAGTCACACTCTAAGCGTGAGATTACAAAGATATCCAGTCAGTTTCTCCTCCTCAGTGCAGCAAGTCGCAAGTCCCTGTAGTGACAGAGTATCGATAGTTACGAACAAAACACTTGGTCCACTAGCCTATCTGCCATCATGCCTGTGGTGAAAAAAGTGTACAGCAGAAAAAGCAAATCCCCTGGTTATAAAATCCAGCAAGGAAAGGACCCTTAAAAAAATGGGTGTGCCAGCCTACAATTGGGGACTTTTGTGCAAGCGATTGAGTTAGTTTACACAAAGTTGCTATATCTGAATATTCATAGGAAAATAGCATACTGTGCTTAGCCTTAGGTTCATTGTACAATTATACACCAGTTTATCAATATCATGTTTTGCCTCA
>OZ026626.1:51057049-51060549 GCA_964020975.1 Hermodice carunculata
GAGGGAGGAGAAGGAAAAAGAAGAAGAAGAAGACGAAGAAGAAGAAGAAACAGAAGAAGAACAAGAAGGAGAAGAGGAAGAAGAAGAAGAAGAGGAAGAACAAGAACAAGAAGAAGAAGAAGAACCAGAACAAGAACAAGAACAAGAATAAGATGAAGAGGAGGAGGAGGAGGAGGAAGAGGAGCAGGAGCAGGAGAAAGAGGAGTACTAAGAAGAAGAAGGAGAAAGAAAAAGAAGAACAAGAAGAAGAAGATGAAGAAGAAGAAGAAGAAGAAGAAGAGGAAGAAGAAGAGGAAGAAGAAGAAGAAGAAGAAGAAGAAGAAGAAGAAGAAGAAGAAGAAGAGGAGGAGGAGCAGGAGGAGCAGGAGAAGGAGGAGTACTAAGAAGAAGAAGAAGAAGAAGAAGAAGAAGAAGAAGAAGAAGAAGAAGAAGAAGAAGAAGAAGAGGAAGAAGAACAGGAAGAAGAAAAAGAAGAAGTAGATTATGGGCAAATTTTAACTGATGGAAAGAACGTCTGCCCATGGTAAAATGTGTTCCCGCCCCTGTGAATTGTGTGCGATTCTGGCAATATCTTTCTTTACACTACACCCATCCTACTGATAGATGCCAAGTTTGAATATATATATATGTATATATATATATATATATATATATATATATATATATATATATATATATATATATATATATATATATATATATATATATATATACATATACTCTTTAACCAGAATGAATATCCATTAAAATTTATCGTATACCACTGAAACACTCAGTATGAAAAACGCTCAAACAGTGTAAAGTTGGCGGGGCTGTGGATGGGGTGGGGTTTACTTCACAAACTAACATTGTAAGCAGTCCATGAATAGCTGCTCTGGAGAGACGCAGTTAGAATTGAATAGTGAGCTAGTATCCAGTATCTTATGTGATAATCTCTTTTAAACATAATTACAACATGTTTATGCAATTTATGTTTATTTGTCTTTGGAGTGAAGAGGCCATGGCATACTTGAAGGTAGGTACCCTAATTTTGCACATTTAATCAAGAAATGGCTTTCTGTTAATTACAGATTTGCAATTTTATATCCAAAGCAGATTTCAGGGGTTGAGTTGCACCCAAAATATGCACATGGGATGGCCCACGTAATACAGATGACTCCCTGACTGAATTGTTGCCCTTGCATTGGGAATCTTACAATACCAAAATACAACTAGAACAAACAAAGTCCTTAAACTACAGCCGTTGCACAAGATACAAATAGACCGTAATACATGACACAAATGTGTGACCGAAATTTGTATTGACTAGTTGTACATGAATTTGATAACGTTTTAAGTAAGTTCAACAAACACTGCGCACTTGGTCTTTATGATGCCATCGATTTGGGGCATATTCTCCTCCGCTGAAAGATCTGTTTTTGTGTACATATACTTCACTTGTACTCTGCTATAAAACGTGGAGTGTGGTGATGCTTTTGACTTCATTGGAAATCTCCGAAACAAATGACACGGGTTCAGGAAAAAAGCATTTTGTAGTACGACGATCTTCATGGGATCTTTGTCAGACACATTTAGAATCATTCAGCGGCCTCCAATAATTACCCCAATTTTATAATGTCATTGCCTGATTTTTAAAGATAGATATTTTAATGCTGACCACACCAGTCTTTGGTTAACTATTCCATCAGAGATGGATAACGAGATAAATAAGAACATACCATAAATGGAAAAGTTGTGTCCCCATCTCATCATCATCAAGCATTCCAGTTAAAACACTAAAAGATCTATAAGATCTATAATGTGATGCATGAACTGAAAGGACCGCATCATTCCAACACCAAAACATTGAAAACCTCAGCATGACCTGTTCAAAGCTGTGGACACGTTGCTACAATAATAGCGTAAATCGTCCCTACCCTCTCACGTACATAAAATGGAGCTGGCAAACCGATGTGCACACATTTTGTCAGGATAAAATCGCAAAATTCACATATTGTCTCTCATCAATCCAACTCACTCTAGGTGGTGCTAAAGACAATACTGAAACATATGTATCACGACAGTCAGATATCTAGTCATTGCCTGACTTTATATGAAAATATCTGTTGATCCAAATATACTGAAGGTCACCACTCAATATGAAAGTTGATTTAGAAGGTTGTTGCTACTGGTCTACTAGATCATATGGTTAAATATGATCAACCGGAGCTCTACAAGTCTGCAAAGAAAGACAGCCAAAGTGCTGAAACTGTTCCTGTTACAGTACCAAACTTCATGTGCCAGACCCTGGGTAGCAAATATGTACATCGTTGGTATTGGTTCTGTTTGCTGCATTTGATTATGTGGATCACAGCATATTATTGCAAAAGACTGAAAAAAACGCATTGGTATGCCTGGCATTCCCCTTGTAATGTTCCACTCCTACATTTGACAATGCAACCAGGTCATAGTTGTTCAAAGTCTGTTTTCTGAAAACCAACAAGCATTATGCATTCTGCCTCAGGGTTCCTTACCCTGCCCTATGCTTTTTACCCTTTTCATTGATACCAGGTAACACACCGGGAAGTTATGGGTTGAATCTTCACGTACATGCTGATGACACTCACACACACACACACACACACACACACACACACACACACACACACACACACACACACACACACACACACATATATGTGTGTGTGTGTGTGTGTGTGTGTGTGTGTGTGTGTGTGTGTCTCGTAACAAAATCACATGTCGCATTAAAGCATGCATACCAGAAATTAATATGTGGCTCACCAGAATCATTAACACACCAAATGAAAACAAAATGGAATGACTGCTCTTGGGCTCCAAATACCAATCACCGCAAACCTGCCAGTTACCACCAATGTCAATTAATGAGTGTAACGTTCCTTCTACAGTTCCAACAGTGCACAGAATAACAGAGCTGTGTTGATTCCTGCATGACTTTTAAAAATATGTAATCAATGTATGGACGATAGCCCACATAAACCTTAGAAACATCGGTGATACTTAGGAAGATGATTTTCTCAGGAGGACATTGACATATATGTGTTAGGGTGTGTTATCTCGCAACTGCACGTTCTAAATGTGTTGCTCATGTACCACACTGCCTACTAGACAAGCTGCAAAAGCGCAAAACTGTACATCTAGGCTTGTAATATTACTCTCAAAACCAGACCATATAACTCTAATATTAAAAAATTATCTCAGTTGGATACCTGTAAGATATTGTTTCCTCTAGAAAATCGAAACAAAAAAAAAAAAACAGATTTAAAAAAACGAGTCTACACATGCCTACATACCACATAAGTATATATGAATATCTCAACACTGTGTATCAAGTATATCACAGAAAATCATTTTCTTCTTATACATGATAGCACGTAATTGGGAAAAGAAAAAAACATTTACATGATATATTGTAATAACATCGGTCTACGTGTGTATAGCATTGCTTCAATACGCAGCAGGCATTTAAGGTATCCATAAAC